>NMRB01000080.1:13083-23752 GCA_002633025.1 Notospermus geniculatus
TTTGACCTTGACCTCTGATTATCCAAGTTGTTGCATAATCGAGATCGGCATCATCAATAACCATAGTATAGGTGATATCATGCCTCTATCTCTATCACAGGCAGAGATATTTCAAATTATCAAGTTTGACCTTGACCTTGACCTCTGATCATCGAGGTCGTTGCATAATCGAAATGGGCATCATCAATAACCTAAGTATGGGTGATATCATGCCTCTATCTCTACCACAGGCAGAGATATTTCAAATTATCAAGTTTGATATATCAAAATCTCATGATATTTCAGTCACCTGGACACGTGAGGCTGCGAATTTTAACACAGTCCAGTCCTTGGATAAGCAGGCATGAACTGAGACTTGTTTCATGTTGCTCAGTTGACAATATGGCAAGTTATCTCAAAATATCAAATTTATGATATCGATATCACCATGACCCCTACATCTCAGATCAAAAGTAATCAGTCCATTCGATTCCTAGGGTATGAAAACCTAAGGGTAGGACTTGTTTCTGTGACTCTAGGTGCTAAAGGAGCCGAGTTATGACATCAGATAAAAGCGTGACAGACAAAATATCATGTCTGATATGTTGATTACATCATGATGGAGACATCAGATGTTGAAAATGATTAGCTCATTGGATTGCCCAGGTTGACAAACCTAGGGGTAGGATATGTTACCAGGACTGCACCTGTTGAAGGAGATAAGATATGAAGGCGTGACGGACGGACACACACACACACACACACACACACACACACACACAGACAGATACACACACACACACACACACACACACACACCAAGACCAAAAACAATATGGTTCCCGATCTTAAGATCGGGGAACCATAACAAATATTTGTTAGAAAATGTCCAGTCGATCAACCCCAAATACACTCATGATCTCCTTCAATATGTCAGCAATCACCAAGATCACTTCTTGAAATACTTTAACAAAATTTCCAATTTGCCCAACACTGCCCAAGGGATCGGCCCATGTACCGGTAATGAAAATCGTGACCACAGTGAATATCTCATCCAAGGAGGAACAAGGCCTATGGAATTTCATATGATATGAAACAGATAGAGAATGGGTTAAGTGTTTTGCTCAAGGACAGTAGTAACATTGAAGACTGACCTTGATACTTATCCAACACCACGTCATCACATGTTGAAATTCATCAGAGAGAACTACTCCCTCTTCCTCCCCCGATTCTGTCTGCTGTATCATGGATGATATGGCAGTCCCCATCTGAGCAAAGGATGGAGCCATGCCTGAAAAGATGTATTGCACATCGGCCTTAACCTGTTACCAAGACCCTAAACTGGTACATTCCCTTTCCAAGCAAAGTGCCTGAATGTTATTGTTGTTGAAAAGTTTGACCTTGAAATCCTAGATGGTACTGCCTTCAGACAACACTACTGTACTGTAACTGAAGACACCCGATTCTACTGTAACTACATGAAGACAACTCCTACTCCACTGTAACTACATGAAGACAACCCCTACTCTACTGTAAATACCCGGTACATGAAAACACTACTCGACTATAACTACATGAAGACACTCCTACTCCACTGTAACTACATGAAGACAACCCCTACTCTACTTTTAAGTACATGAAGACAACACTACTGTACTATAGCTACATGAAGACACCCCTACTCTACTGTAACTAGTATGGAGACAACTCCTACTCCACTGTAACTACAGGAAGACAAACCCGTACTCGACTGTAAATACATGAAGACAACACTACTGTACTATAACTATATGAAGACAACAGTACTGTACTGTAACTACATGAAGACAACCCTACGATAGTGGAACTGCATGAAGACAGCACCATCATACATACTGTAACACTCGCAATAATTACTGAACATTCTTAATAGCAAAATTAATTAACAATCCAATTTCCACTGACCTTCATAATCTGATTTTCCACCAAGAAGATACAGCATGTTATGCAAGATCGCTGTTGAAATGTCTATCACTTTATCAATGCAAGGCTTCCACAGGGTTGAATTTTCCATGATAGATTTGTCATTCGAGGCAAGGCATAGCCGAAGAGCTTGGATGTAACCTAGAGAAAGACAGGGAAATGCAAGAGAAATACAGCCATGAAATACGCACAGAAGTTGTATAGTGTGCTGCCTGGAGGCAGGACATAAACACCACAATGTACATCAAACTGCGGGTTTCAAGCATATACATTACCAGTCACTTATGGGTTGTGCGCACAGTCATTGACTGACCACGTAGTTCCTCAGGTTCAGTACTGGTACTCACCATGGCCAGGGTTACACACAGAAGCCTGTAACACATCCGCTTCAGCCTGTTTCATAGCCTCTTGAGTCATTTCAATAAGTAGCTCTATGAACTGAATAGGGCCATCATTCTTATTAGAGGACATCTCAATGGGCCTTTCACACTGAATGGTTGAATCCTTCCTACTGAATTTCCAGTTGAGACCAACAGCATAACTGCAGAAAGAGAGAAACCAACACCATTTTTCCACTGAGACAAGTACCACAACAATAGGAATGCAGAATCTCAAAGAACCTCCGACTACTGGACCAATCCATCCGGTCACTTTGCCTTTCGACTCCACTTCACTCACAGCCGGAGACTAAAGAGATACTGGTCTAATCCTTGGATTCAAGATGCCCCAATTTCATCGGACACCTTTCTTGGGAACAACCCATTCAACTGATTTCTTCTCACAATATGAGACCACAAAAGAATCCATCCAAGGGTCAAACCTAGAGCTTATCTGACACAAATCCTATTCCCTACAACTGCACCACCACAACCTCAATCTTGCCACTAAAACCATGACAACCCACCTTACCTTGAAAATATGAAATTGCACATGTTCGCACCACTGGCACTGTGCTGTCCCTTGGGCTTTCTACACATCTTTAGGCCATGTGACAAGATGTGAGACGCCACCTCCTCATCAGTGAACAGGTCAAGATGCAGCGGCCATGGGAAATAAGTCAGCAGCAGGCGACAGCTAAACTCTTGAATCTGAAACATGAAAGCAATGAGGAACTCTGTAACCTATTCCACAGGGAAGTGCAGAGTGCATACATGTAAGACCGGTTTTTGCCTTGTTGCACAGCATAAAGGACACCATGACACAATGTCATTGCTTTGTTTTGCTGAGTTTTTAAGATCTTAAAGTTCTTATGTTTGCAGCAGCAGCTGCTGAGTTGCGAATTCCGATTGCAACCCTATGCGCCAAGAATTCCTGTAACTGACTTTGTAACAGATTTGTTTAATTGTAGCTGAATTCTTGCAGTGCATGTCCCACAGAATATGAAAATTTCAGACAATTTACCTCCACAGTTTCCTCCATCATACAACACAACAGTGCCTTGACATTGGAGGATGAATAGAAGTCCAACATCCCATGATTCGCACCAAAGTCGAGTAGTTTCGTCACAGACTCTGTAACTGGAAACAAGATGGAGGGGAATGTTTAAACAGCAAAGTGCCACTCCATGTGAGAGACGTCTGACACATGTTGGTTCTCTATGTGAAAATAGTCACTTGGATGAGTTCCTTTTTGGCATACAAATCTGGACACAAAGAAGGTACCTGGAGTAAATGCCTTCCTAGCTGACTGTTTGCTGAACGTGAATGTGGTGAAGATGGCCTCTATGATATCTAATACTGTAATCAATCTCTGATATGAAGCACCAGGGTGGATGGACTTGATACACAGCTTCCACAACCAGTCTAAGAAGTCTGGAAAAGAGGGGAATCTGGAGAGATATCAAGACTAACTGTTGATAGTACAATGGAACCTTTAATAAATAAGGACACCTGTGGGTCTGACAAATGCTGGTTACAAAGGTCAAAACCAATAGAAATGACCAATTTGAGACTGAACTTTGGTGTCCTTAATAGAGAGGTGTCCTTCAGGCTGAGGTGGTTAGGGAGGTTAGCAGTTACATCATATTACCTGAGGGGATTTTGAAGGGACGGAAATCCCACAAGATCCTTCCAAACGGACATACAACCAGTTCTGAATCAGTGGCAGCATCACTTTTTCCAATCCTTGCAACAGTAATCCCTGTACTCACCAATACTCTTCATCAAACTGTCGGAAACTATGTCCTCATTTATCCTCTTCTTCTTTTCCAATGACTTTAGCATGGCAAGGCAACTATCTCTTATCCTTATGAACACCGACTTCAGACTAAATATGAGCCTCTGGCGGAAACGGGCGTTATCGATGTTGAGGTTCAGTGGCAGACATTCACGCAACAGCATCATTTCCAGGGGGAATAGAGGCTCTGTAAAAATAGAAATTGAGCTTGGATTCTTCATGCCTGAACCCAGGTCATAGCTTGACTTCTACCAATCAGTATATGAAGGCCTTTGGAATTATGGATATCAAGTACCGCATACCTGATTTCTTAGGGGAACAGCACAAAACAACGAAGGCATCAGACCTCAGATCATCATCGCAATGGTACAGAACTTCCCGAAGAGGTTCCTTANGGGATTTCCGGATAGTCTCTTAACAACTGAAACGAAACATTTTCAGGTCATCAAGTAAGGCCTCCTCTTTTGTAAGCTAATATTTTAGGATGGTGTTGGAAGGATGGAATATGGACAGCAAAACAAAACTCCTTCTACCGAGGGCTTAGATGCTCTCATCATATCAATCATGGTTTCAATCGAAAGGCAGTGACTAAAATCTCACAAAACTTACATCCTGTGAACTAACAAACTCCAACAAAGCCATGAGCAGGCGATGTTTGCCTCGAGTATTCCACGGCGATCTCATGATCTTCTCCTTCACTAACGTCAATAAGTCATCTGATCCTCCGTTTGTCCTGGATTCCATCCGATTGCACTGCAACAGGCAGGTGAATATCTTTGCAACAAACTCTGGTACTCCTTTCACGGGGTTATCCCAGTTCGTCCAGATAAGTTGCAATGTTTCCTTCGCCATATTACTATCTTTCAAAAATAACCTATCTGGAATTACAGCACTTCCACTTTCTTGACTACATCCACCATGAACTTGACCATCACATGAACACACCACCTGACCTTGACCCTGATCCTGACCTTGATCTTGATCCTGAGCTTGACCTTGCTGGAAGCCACATCTGATGAAAGACTGGTACCAAAGATGAAGTAGTTGGAATCCATTGTAAACATATTTTGACCTTGCCAACCGACACACAGAGGGAAAGATCATGACCAGAAATGAGGTAGACTGTGAATCAGCCACAGGCTCTAACACAACTGTTTTGCTCATGGAAGACAACAGAAGTCCATTTATAAGAGATATAGATGCAAAGTCCACATCAACATCCTCCTTTGTTTTATCATTAGGCAACTGAAGGTGTAATATCATGTTTCCAAATGTTACTCTGACATTTTCACCTGAAAGAAAAGATTGGTGAAATCAAATTTTTGTTCACAGAAATGGTAAAAGATCTATCCAACAATGGACATGGTTAAAAATACCCAATTTCATAACTGCACCACAACAAGCTTGTGGTGAAAGAACTGACAAGCTTTAAATGGAGAAGTCATACCAGACTTCTTGGCTACAAACCCTACTCACCAATATTTTTGAAGATCTTGAAAAACACTTTGGAAGCCTCCACACTGCTGGGGCACATTGTGATGAGCAATGATATGCTCATCCCTATCAAGAGTTTAAGATCACGTGGGGATTCCTGAAACCATTACGTTTAAATGTCAGTCACAAAACGTAAATGTAGGACAGATGGAACACCCAATCAAGTCTCCTTCATTTGTTCGCTCAGTCTGCGCTCACAAAGCAGAGCCTCTGGGGTCAAGGACAATATTCAGGAAAATGATACAACAAGATACTGTAAACTACTCAGTACTCACCCAATCCATCATCAGACACATGTAATTCTGCAAAATCTTTTCCATGACAGTCAAGTTTTCCTTTGTGGATCTGTCCCAGACATATACCAGAACAGTCTTTGGTACGAACTGGACAACATGGAGGAACAACTGAAAGAGATAGTGCAACACTGAGATGGTACTGAAGTTCATATACCCATCTTAAAATGGTGCCACAATCTGTTAACTCTACTTCTGAACTGTGAACTGCTCAGGTTCTGTGGCTGAAACAAAGTGGAACTTCTCCATAGAGAGAGGACTGATGCCAAATGCTTTATTCGACATTGCAACAACAATACTGAGAGTACACTTACCCTGGCAGAAGCATGCAGCTGTTGCTGCCGATAAGGCATGGGTAAGCTGTCATTCACAAGATGTTTCAAGGTTGCATAGAATTTCTCAAGGAATGTTGGAAATGCAGTCTCTAGAATATTTACAACACTGGGGGAGTTCTCAACAATGGAAGACACTGAATAAAAAGAGAGAGACATCAATTCGATTTTTACCAATGAATGTGTCAAAAATACTGATCCTGCACCTGCTTAAACATGACTGACAGATAACTCATAGTCCTAAACATTTCTTAAAACTTCCTAAACCCTAGCAATAGCAATTCGAAAGAAAAATAAACTGAAATCTCAGTGTGTACTCACAAATGAGCAAATCATCTTGATTCCACACATCAACAGACAACGTTGACAAGGTATTCCTGGACACTTCTGCCTTCACAAAGTCAGGACATAGTCTACAACACTCTTGTAGAATCTAGACGAAGGAAAGGAACAAGGTCAATAATTGTTTTGCATTCAGGCTGTCACCAGATTTTACGTTCTTCATCTCGCCAAGTGGCAGCCAACTCCTCTTAACAACTGAGAGCAAACGGAATGTTGCAATACAATGTGCCCCACAAATCTGAATTCAGGCCTCAGGAAAAGCCTAGTATGAATTGAAAACAGGGCTTCTTCATTCATTCTTTGTGCTTTTATATACCTTCTCTGCCTTTTGTCTTATTTTCTTGTCAGTGTTCCCAGCGAAACGTTTGAACATCAGGCTGGCAGCAAATGCAACAGACGAATGGATCCATTTTCTAGCATCATCATCACAAGGAACACACAACTCCTCCTGCAAATGCTTCAGAATCCCGTCAACCACTTCAGCTGCTGTTCTCCCTTCTTCAGCCCCTCTGCAAATCATGAAATTGATTAAAAGAAGAATCAGATCAGAGAGCGATGACACTGAACAGACAAACGCTGCCACAAACTTTTTTTATCAGTTCAATTCAATCATAATTTTCATTATGATGAATGAAATAATGCATGTGCTCTATACTTATTTTACCGATGACGATGTGCATAGCCTATGTCATCTGTTACTGAACCAGGCTGAAGACAAAAAGTGCAATCTGAGGCGAACTTATGACAGGCCAGATGTCACTTCACATTTTTTGATTCACCCTGTATGTACGCCTACATCATGCACGTGCACATGCATGTGGAAGCCGGCGAACCGCGCTGCTACTCACCCAGTTTTCAAGATATTATTAGCTCTGATTTGAGGTTCCATGGTACCTAACGCGTTGCATGAACTAATACTTTCTTCCCATGGCCATTGGCAATTTGATAAAGGGTCTACAGACACACAAAATGCCTTTTTTCGGTGATTCAGGAGACGCAGCAGAAATGGCAGCCGCCACCTATGAACGGATTACTACACTAATTATGGAGACTGGTCTCCTGCCCTCGTAACGCTCCGCAAATACGGGCGAAGCGTTTCGAGGGCAGAGAAGCAGTCTACTAATTATGGTGTGGTAGTAGAGGTTGTCGCGGGTGTCTCCCTGCCGTAGACCATGTCGCAGGACGCGGTTTGGACGGCAAGTTTCCTGTCTAGAGAGCGGATGTTATTGTTGGCGATATTGCACATGCCCTTTATGATGAGGATGAAACATAACTGGGATTTTGGTGTCCCCAAATTAAATGTTCCTGCCACAGGGACTTGAGGCATGCATTGCAGGGGTGGTGGGCGTGTTACAGAGGTCTAATAACAAACCCCCGAGTAATGCCCCGGTCATGTCAACATCATCAGCTGGACGACTCTGCGCACTCGCAAGCAATCTCGCTGCTGATTGGTCGAAAAATACCCGAAAATATAATTATAATTTTTCAAATTCTTTTAGACCAATCAGCAGCGAGATCGTATTGAGTCCGGCGTGATCAGCCAGTTAATGATTTCTTGACCATTTTGGCCGACCTCTTCGTTGAAAAGTTGTCAAAAACACAGTTGGATTAGGATTAAATTCCCTCAAGTGATGGTAAGTTAGTTTTGAATCTTTCTTCTGTTGAAATTGATATGCGTTTCATCCCAATCGGCCGGGTGGTTGTGGAGATCTCTTCACTTTTGTGGATCGTCGGGGCCTGATTTCCTGGGCCGAAATCATTCGCAGTGGGAAAAATCGGGGGGTTTTAGCACTTTCGAGTGCCCAAATCAATGTACAACATCAAGATTTGAGATAGATTTCGGTTTATTTTGAATCTATACATTCTCAGCTTCAAAACGGTACCTTGTTTGTGAAATTTGGTTGAGATTTGGCTTCTCGGCAGATCGTTGAAGTGAAAATGTCCGAATGGGGTCTTGTTTGAAGTTGTATCCCTTGTTATTTTTCTACTGGGTATACGTTAGTATACCGGGGCATTACTCGGGGGTGTGTTATTGGACCTCTGTAACACGCCCACCACCCCTGCAATGCATGCCTCAAGTCCCTGTGNAGGCTCTTGAATTGGAGAGACAGTCACATGAAATGACAAAAAAAACAATGATGTCACGAAGCGGGAACAGAAAGCGCCTAGTAAGTATCCGTACCGTATCAGCAAGCCCATATGGGCCCACATTCTTGAAGATATGGGCCCCCATGTGGGCATGCACCCATATTTTTTGCCCAGATACATATGGGGCCCATCTGGGAAATTATCCTAGCCATACTACCATACGGGCCCCACATGTATGGGCAAAAAATATGGGGCCCATATGGTTCTTGGGTGCAGAATCCTGTGGGGCCCATATGGAATCACCCATCTGGGCCCGGGCCCCATATGTGCTTGCTGCCTGGGATCGGTAGGCCTATTTGCATTTGTTAATTCCTTTGGTGGACAGAAAATGTGGGTTTTAATCCTTCATGCTGAATATCTGAGTACAGTGGAACGTCTCTATTAAGGACACCTTCGGGACTGATCGATAGTTGAGAGGTGTCCTGATTACAGAGGTCAAAATGAATACCGTAGGAATGACCATTTTGGGACTGAACTTCTGTGTCCTTAATAGAGAGGTGTCCTGGCAGAGGTGTCCGTATTAGAGAGGTTCCACTGTATCATATACTATAAATCAAACTCATTTTCTTTTCAGAAAACTAGTGTATCTCCTGCCATAATCGAAATCCCGGACTCACCGCCTACCCTTGATGTTGATGTCTCAAGTGGCCAAGATGATTACGGACTGTCAAACAGCATCTCTGCAGTATCCAAATCACAGCACCAAAACGTTACACCTCACAGGAGACTTTCCAGTGGAGCTGGTCATGTCAGAGTTTCAGATCGTGTAACAACTAGTACTACCGGTACCTACCAGTCTTTCTTGGAACAATCAAGTCGCACACCGTACAAGCCTACTACTTCCTTACCTTCTCAGCATGGTCACTCAGTTGCAACTGAAGTTTCTCCTCCTGTGTCTTTGGGAACAGGGCCTAGTGTTGGCATGGTTAGCGGAGATGAGATTACTGTTGCGGTGGAATCCAGTGATACCGGTACTTTTTTCCCTCTGAGTATTTCTGAGGATACCAAATGTGATGTATCCTGTCTACAAACTGAAAGAGACATTCAAAGCAACGTGCCACCATTTGGTACAAAAGCAAGGACTCCCAACTTGGGGACAAGTGACACCAACGAAGAGCTCTCGTCAGGGTCTGTGCCGAGCCCAGGGCCTGCACTGGAGGGCTGCGTCGGATTTGTTGGAACAGATGGGGCGGTATTGAAGGTGAGGGCAGTTCTTTTCCTATTTGGTTAACAGCGGAAAAGAAAATTTGACATGGGAAATGAACATGCCAAGGAATGTTGGCATTTTTGGAAAAAATTTATGGTACCGGTACAAACTGCATTTATCAGATCTTCTGATATCAGAAATGTTGTCTCCTCTTGAGATATTTTGGTCTCTAATTTCAGAGTTTACAAAGTGACAAAAGTTCCAGTCAAGCAGGGCCTACTGCATTTAATGAATTTACAATGGGTGGACGACAGGTCGGGTGTGAATCTGAACTGCAGAACCATCGACATATCCATCCTCAGCAAAGCCAAAGATTCTCCTGTCGATTTTGTGGGAAATGTTTCTCTAGAAAGTGGAATGTGGCAATTCATGAACGAATTCACACGGGGGAGAAACCATTTCAGTGTGAAATTTGTGGACGACGATTTAATCACGTATCCCATAAAAAGGTTCACTTACTGACACACATGAACTCGCCGGATTTCCAATAGCTTTGAGGTTAACAAGGCTACTTCTTAAATTCAGCTATTCAGCTACCGGTATAGATTTGTACTTACGGTACATTCAGGGCATAATACTAGAACTGTGAAATTTGCTTGACAGCAAATTTGATGGTCCCCAGACAGGAAAACTGAATGGAAGGTTCACTTGCTGAGTGAAAGGGTGAAATTTGCTTAATAGGGTGGAGACTGGGTCAAATTGTGAGATCTTTCCTCAGTTTGACTGGGGGGGGGGGG
>NMRB01000080.1:23959-58030 GCA_002633025.1 Notospermus geniculatus
TTTGACACATTTTTTAACAAGGGGTGTACATACATGTAATATGGATCATTAACATGGGGCTACAGAGAAAAAAAGCCACCACCAAAGACAAAGGGAGTGAAGTGTCGCTGAAAGGGCTATTCCTTTGAAAAACCTGAACTAATAGTCGGTTCATACTCAAATGATTTATGAACAATGCCAGAGGCAGGGGCAAATCCCCCCCCAGGTGGTCCGGAAAAACGTGTTTTTCATGCACATTTTGACCGAAAATTAGCATGGTCTTTTGGCCCCCAAGAGGACCTTTTGCCCCCAGGCCAAAAAAGCTAGCTACGCCCCTGAATGCTCAGATCTAGATTATCCGTATTCACAAGTAGCCTTTCAACAGTTCAAGATTACTAAATGTAAAGTTGGAAACCAACTCGAAATACTTGTGCTTGGGCTGATTTTACATCGGAACACGCAAGCGAACAATGGCTTCATAAAGGATTCATCCCCATGAAGCCTTTGTTTGCCTGCCTGTTCGTGTTGCGTGTCATCCGATGTAAAGTCAGCCTTATGGGGAACACTTTACATGTGACACACCAGCAAAGTAACTGCTTACTTATGAAGTACACTGAATTACATGTACATGGCAGGGTAGGATTTACATACTGAGTGCAAAATTACAAAAAAAAACAATATCACAGTCATCTATCACAGTGAGTCCCTCCAAATTTACAATTATAACAAATATGATTTTTGAGTCACCAAAGCGGTGGAAATTTCCTGCCTCCTAGGGAAATTTTACTGCAGGGTGAAACCCTAATGACCGTTGAGTATGACAATCCATTCCTTCTTTCCTCTCCTAATTTCCATGATAAGAATAAGAAGCCTGTAGAGGACAATGTTGAGATCAACCAGGAAGCGCTGTCACTTGACCGTCACGTTCAGTTGCCACACCCTCGAATGTGCGGTCACGGGACTGTCAAGTTCAGCTGCCATGTCCTCAATAGGTGGAGAGAATCTGCGCCAAGAAGTCCTCATATGAAATCTTCCCATTCATATTCGTATCGAATTCACACATGATGTGAAACAAGTCCTCATCGCCAATGGTTATCTTACACGTGCTCAGTACATTCTTGAAGTCCGACACAGTCAGGAATCCTTGTCCGTTGGGATCCATTTTCCGAAAAGCTCTTCGGATGTTTTTCCATTCTTTCAGAAGCTGAAATGATAGAATGTATAAGATGTAAGCTGACTTCATCTCCAGAAACCGGCTCGGTGTGTGAAATCAGCCAGATGCACACTGAATGATCAACTTACTTGGGCCTTGCCTCCCTGGTATGTGACAATATAAAGACATAATCAAATGCCATCTCAGCCTAGTTGCTCAGTACTAGTGCATAATCTGGCTACAAGAAATTCATTGGGAAATGGGCAATGAATTTGTAAAAACTGGCAACCTCTCCTCTGCTTGAGGTCTCATTGTTCAGACTGGGGTGACTAATTGACTTCATCTTGTTAGAGATTATATTGCACAGAATGGCAACTTTTGAGATGTTTGTGATGGAGAAAAATATCAAGGAATATATAGAAGAATCACACAGAAGAGAGAAGATTTAGAGATACCAGAAAAAGACAAAAATGGTTTTTCGGCACAGAGTAGGCCTACACATGGCTGAATAAATTCTCAGAGGGTGAGCCGCTTAGCACCATTTTACACAGAACACCCTTTGAAAATGAGGTGCATGATGCCAGTGCAAAAATTTAAGTCACTGACTGCAATGAATGTTTGTGGTCACAGCTCAGTGAAAAAGACATTGCTCTGTGAGTACAGTCCATTTAGATACATATGAAGGTGATGTGAAGAGGCGACATTCTCCAGTGACTGTGTTAAACCTACCAAGCATCACCGCGGATTAGCCTGTCAGACAAGATATATACACATAAGAAATATGCACAGCATTATCAATCTACATGAAGCATCATCATACAACAATGTACAGGACAGTAGGCAAACACAGGCAATTTTCATTGGGAACAGGCAAGTAAAGCGGGCCATACACGATCAATATTATTGCACAATATGAGGCCCAAAAGAGGGTCATGTGCTTCTGGCATGATGGCTGGAAGAAAATTTGGCAATGATATTGCCCATTTTGGTCCTCATATTGTGCAATATTGAACGTGTATGGGCAGCTTAAGTAAAGGAATATATCCTCCATGGCTGGCGGGTTAGGCCTTGCCATACTATAGCTGCAAGGGGTTCAATGCATATACTATTACAAATTCATCTACCACAACCACTGTATACATGTAGATATTCTTATACACAACTCTAAAGGGATATATACAATTTGAGAGGAGGCAGGGGATTTGGCACTACAATCTTCAAACCTCCACACCTCTTTCCGTAACAGCTGGATTATATCCCAGACAATCCCTCTGTCAGACTCAAGCTAAACACACAAGCAAAACAAATGAGAAAGTTACGACAAGAACACAATTAATGTGGATTGTGAACATGTGGATGTTGTGTTGGGATGCAGACCGTCTCGGTATAGTCCTAGGACAATCTGTACCCAAACAACTCTATACCCGGTCAAATCGCACCCGGACTATTTGTATCAGGTAAACAGGTACCTAGGACACTTGTACCGAGGTCAATTTCGGTGACCTGCATCCTGATCTTATGAGCCGTGCTTTTAGAACTCACCAATGCATGAGTCTAAATGAGTTAAAAAGAAAGGACAGTATATCAGGATTGTGAAACAAAGGAACTGGAAAGATAAATTACTGGTCAACAAATGAATGGGAAAGGGAAAAGATGAGAAACAATTGGGATCTTGAATTCAGGATGATGGTGCTTTGTGTTATTCAGACAAGTGGATGAATAGCCATTCGACCTAGGCCTAGGCCTGAAGACAGTTGTGGCATTTACAGCTAATCTGATTCAGGACTACGCCTGCCGCATCAGCTGGTTGAGTGTTGGGGTTCGAACAACAGTAGGCCTAACGAAGACCTTGTCAATCTCGTTTTACTTGAGATAACTAGATTTTCACCGTACACACCTTTTTCTCCAACTTGTGTGACATCTTGTTGTAGGTAGAGTAGTGAGAGCGTCGGTACATCACAGGTTGAATTGGGGCTGGCTCTGTGTAATACTGCATGAAAGGAATGTAGTGGAACCTGAAAAAGAGATTTGAACTCAATCAACGTCTGGGTAGACATTTATCCATTTTGATGAAAACAGGCTCATAAGGTGAGCAATCCACAGTAGCAGACTATCAATTTTCCTAATTCTCTCAAGCATTTTACTAGTGAGATCCCAATCAGGGTCCAACAGAGCTGTCTCTGTTCACAAAAATCTGGCAGCTCCAACTTCTGTGAATGTGTTCACAACAGATCTCCCAACAGCTGCGAACAGCACAACTGTTATGTGCAGCATGAAATACAGGTTCTTTGACCAAGTTAGCTTGGAATACATGATACACCTACTTTCCCCTCTTGCAAAATTGAGCATTGATATGTTCCTGATCCTCCGCTGATAATCTAAAGTGAAGCAGACGGTAGACATCTTGGAGGTCAGACTGCATGATTGTGGCAAATCCGTCCTTGTCTAGCAGCCGGAAGACAGCCTTCAACCGATCCCAGTTCCTCAGTACCTGAAATTCACAGCAGGAAATTATGAACGAATTGTTATGAAATTTGACTTGCAGGGCCTATAGCCAACTAACATTTCGGGAGTTTTTGACAAAGTCACACCACATATCAAGCCTACACGCGTCTTTGTTAAACCATCGCTCATCAGTGGTTGAAACTGTTGCCAAGTACATGTACTTCAGTTGAACCTGGGAATGACAGGTCCGAGATGTTCTTGGTCCTTCACATATCACAACCCTGAACGAGTCACCACCACAAAGTGTCATGTTGAAGTCAAAGCGCTGAGAAGTCTTACATCTTTTCTGATCTTCTCCAAGACAGGATCTGTTTTCTTCTGTGATACTTCTTCCTTCTTGTCTTTCGTAACTTCCTCAGCTGCTTTATTAGCTTCTGTCGCTTCCTTCCTCTCCTTCATTGTTTTCTTCATGTCGTCCACTAATTCTTTTGTGCTCTCTGTAAGAAATGAACGAGAGAAAGATGAAGACCACCAATGGAAGTCAAAGTTGATTTAAACTCATCCCAAAATCAAGTTAGAGTATGTGTTTGGAATTCGGAATCCCATGCCTTATGTCCATATTTTTGCATTTACCGAAACCAAATCTTGCAATGGAAAATCTGTCGGCAGTATAATGAAACAGTTAAGCGGTCGGTCCATTCACGCGATTTTCGAGGGCAGACGCTCGATAGCATTGTTTTTTTCTGCTGCGTTGATCGTGGACAAAGGATGCGACATCGCGCAGCACGAAAATCACGTGAATGGATTCTTAGGCTTACCGGTACCAAAAAGTTATCATTAGCATTGAAATCTCCAGCAGAACATGTTAGACAATTAATGAATGAAAATGTACAAGGTAATTTACTGGGAAGATAAACCAACATGACCGAGGAGGGAGGGAGGGGTATTAGGGAGCAAGGGGATATGTCTTGACGCATCAATGATTTCAGTCCTGGGTGATTTTTCATGGGGAATTCCACGTGCTTAGGTAATTTGGAAAAGACCCTGCCATATTGAAAATGTCATGCCCTCTCAACAACAAAATCGCCACCTATACGATTAGTTAAATCTGAAATCTCGTCGCTGACGATCCTGAGATTCTGGTTCGGATGGCAACAATCAGACAGTCCAAGCACACCGACGATAGGAGTCAACTGATGATGACTGGGCCAGTCTTGAGATACCTCGGGACCAGGCATGACAAGTGGAATGATCTCATGAAATCTCGTGCCTAGGGCAGAGAGTTCATTCAATCATAAGTAGGATGACAAACAGCTTTGATTCGTCAAGACATAGCTCAGGAAACCAAGGTGGGGAAGTCCTGGAAATATCAATTAGTATCATGCAGGAGGAATTATGGTTACTTGAAGAGTACTCAATGGTTTACCTCTACTTCTAGTATATTGTTCATGTGGATTGTTATACATTATGTAATCTGTCGTGGAGAAAAAAGGATTTATTTGTAGGGTTGGGTGGTAACATTCATCGCAACATTTATAACATGCCAGCTGATATGAAACGTAACTTGGCTTTCTGCCTCAGCGAGCTAGTAAAATCTGATGACCTCCCCCTTTCTTAAACCCTTTGCCCCATTTTTTGGCAAAAATCCTAGTGAGACTGCACAGGAAGAATTTGGCACCTTAAGGGTTAATTCTCTCCTTGAATCTCTAAGAGCAGTGCCAGATCGTCCGCATAATTGTCAATGAGGGTTGCTCTTCTAGCCGTGATAAAGTTATGTACCGGTAATGACTTGATTTCTTTATAGGCCTGTTTTCCTGCCTATAATAACAAGTAGACCTTACCCATTGGCAGTTTTCCCTTGATCGGTGGTGGTCCTTGCTGTTTGGCTTTGGTCATGAACTGATAAAGAAGTGTTCGATAGCTGTACATGCCATCCCTTGCCAGTTTCAAAGATGACCAAACCTTGTCCATCTCATCTTGTGTCAGTTCAACGTGACAGCTGAAGTACAAAATGGTTACTTTCTATTGTTGAATCCTCAGAATTTGGAGAGAGAAACTTGTGCCGAGAAAGTTGTATTCACCAGTAAATGATGGTGAATTAGTACTAGTACGACAAATCAGTTTGGTGGTAGAGCCTAGTTGTGGAGCCAATTGGTGGGACCTGTTTCACAAAAAAGTCAGAAATCTGGGTTCAAATCTGAGATCCAGGAAATGATGAAGCACATGAAGGACACTTTGTACGGCAGTAGAAGGCCTTGGCCTAGGCCTACCAATATTCCTTTTTACTTGCATTGACTTCAATGAACGTTGATCACCGTCTACAGTCATTGCTTCTACCAGGTAGGCCTACTTGAGACAACTTACTCAGAGAGAATCTTTCTGAACTGTTCCTTGTCAATCCTTCCGGTGTATCTCCTGTCCAGTTTTTTGAAAGCCTGAAAAACAATAGATTTTGCTACACGTAATTGTACCATACAGTACAGGTCACAATTGACATCCCTACGGCTTCGCGTAAGTTACGCGTAACTCACGGCTTTGGTTTCGCGTAACTCACTGCGTAACTCGCCAAAATCGCGTAACTCGCCTCTTAAATCACTGCGTAGCTAGCGAAATTCGCGTAACTCACCGCATAACTCACCTTGTAAGTTACGCGTAACATAGCTCGTGAGTTGTTGCGTAAGTTACGCGTAACTTACGCGAATTTAGGGATGTCAATTGTGACCTGTACTGTACTTCAAAGTGATACTAGTATTCTGTCCTAGATATACGGAGTACTGAAGAAAGCATCACCCTGCAACAACAGAATTTCTGAATACCTGTATCAGACCATTGCCGGGCTGATGTCAAATCTTCAGTAGTTATTCTGAGCCTAAACCCGAGTTCTTCAAATAAGAATAGGACATTTCCGAACCGACAGTTAGCACAAACCTTGTCGATGCTGTGAAATCTATCCCGGAACACATCTTCCAGAATACTATACAGCTAGAAACAAAGAAATGAAAGAAAATCGTGAAGGAGTGATAGTCGGACATCCGTGGTTGAAAGTCAAAGAGAAAAAACATGCCTGGAGCCAGTAGGAAGCATGTTCGTGCTCAGTCACAAGCAGGCTCAGTAACTCAGTTGGGAAGGCCTTTTGGTGGATAGCAGACAGAACATTGGAAAATTTTGTTTCAAACAAGAAAATGAAGCAGAGCTTTTCTGTATATTGACAGGCAAATGCACTTTTGGTGAAGTGAAGAAATGAAAGAGATGAAAGGGCTATTACCAAGGCCCAAAAAATGAATGGTGTCAAACTTAGTGACACATTTCATTGGATAGCAGGTCCGCTTAAAAAAAGTGACTCAGATAGTACGAAACACACTGAGATAACAGAATGGTATCTGCCAAGTTCAATTCAGAGACAGTGATTTTCAATGTTTAAACCTTACCTCCTCCAAGGATCTCCCCTTCGCCTGACTCTTACTGGCGTCTTCACCACCTTCAGCTGCTCTCTTGTCAGCTGCTTTGCTTGCTTGGGCTTTCTGTTTCTCTACCTCTTCCTGTATCCTTCTGATCTCATCTTGTGCCTCTTGTAATCTCCTCAGTTCAGGAGGAGACACGTTACAGTCTATTTTTGACAGCCAGTAGCCATTTTCTAGTTTTCTGTTCCACGTGCCTGGCCTGCAAAAAAGGATATAAAGAATTATCTCCCCTGCACCTTGAACCATCGTGGGTAAAATCCCAATGCCTTTGGTCTCTGCCCTCTCAGTGGAGCGTCGTCCAAAAACGTGAGGAGACGGAGGCTAATATTTCAAGTCCAAAATACTTACTGTATACTGAACGTTTCCAAAAAGTTATTGTAGTTGATGAGTCCGTCAGTATCAGGCTTGGCAGATTGTAACAGTTCATGCCACTGTTTATCTGTCATCTTCAGATTCAGCACTTTCTCAATGCAGTTCTTGAATTCATACTGTTTTACAACGCCGAGGTCGTACTTATCAGCTGTCCTGAAATGGGAAATGTATGAAAAGGTCAGAATGTGGTTTTCATACAGATTGATTTATAATGTAATGTAGGAGGAAACCAGAACCCCCCAGAGGTAAACTACTCTGGCAAAGAGAGGCCCCTCTCAATCACATTAGTACTGCATGGGGTTCAGACCCCATGACCTCAGAGGTGAGAGCAGGTGCTAGATGTTTCCACTGCACTACGCTACTCCAACAGCCGAAAACATGTACCGGTACCCGCAATCCTCACAGACACATGCAGAATGCTAGGTTTGCTGGCTGGTTGAAATAGAAAATATTGCTAGGCATGTCGGCAGTATAGACATTTCTCAAATTGACGTAAACTAACGACAAAGATCAGCGCACTTCCACTGAAATCTCGGTCTGAAACTAAATGACGTAACGTAGACAACCCCACGACAGTGACGTCTAAGACGTTGCGCCAGACTTGACCATTGCGGAATCATGGATGGCGTCACGTCAGCCGGTTTCAGATCGAGGTTCTGGCTGAGATTTCGGCCGAAGGGTGCAGATCTGTGAATTCGAGAATCGTCTATTGCCAGGCATGTCAGCAGTGTTGAAATGAGCATTGAGATGAATTCAGAAAACGTAACGAGATTGTCATCAAGGTAAGGTGAAACAGGACAAAGTGTCACTGGATACACTCACCTAAAGTAACTGAGGAGCTTTAGGAAATCTCTGTGGAAGAATTCAATGAGTCTTGCTTCGATTTGGTCAACTGGGATGTGCTCCTCCATGGGAGGTAACGTATGCTTCTGGAAACTAAATAAATGGAACATTGTCATTGGTTGAGCCTCTGACATGTGACCATTACCAAGAGGCCACAGGCTCAATTCCAGGGCAACAATGTCTTTGTACTCAGATCAACTATGTGCAGAACAGGCACGGATCCAGGGGGCGCACCCAGCGTGTGCCCCCTTTCAGCCAACAAATCTGTAAAATTGACCGTGAAATTCTGAAATTTGGAGCAAATCGTTGAAATTTGCCACAGATTTCAATGTTTCTAGAACAGTGCGCCCCGTCTTTTGTTTTCCGAAATCATGGATCCGCCCCTGCAGAATGGGCCGCTCCTTCAGAAAAGTGTCTGCGAGTGACTCGGGTGATAATACAAAGGCTTTGAGACTGTACCGGAATATCAGTGAAGGGTGCCGTACGATATAAACTTCACATTATCATTACTGGTTTTATTGGACACAGTGTATAAATTGAAAATGGTGATATTGGATAATACTTACACGTGGCCCTCATTTGTCACCACACGATTCACAATACTGGGGTTTGAACGATTTTGGAATTTCCACAAGAAGTTTTTATAATTGATCATACCCTGTATTGAATGGAGGGCCATCCTGAAATGGAATGAAACACTCTGGATTTAATTGATGTGTCACGTTTTCAAAGTCACTCCCCGGCATGAATTTGAACATCCGCTAGGTATCATTAGAAACTACCCTGGTAGGCTGCCAAAGATCTTTTATTTTGTAGCGGTACCGGTACAGTTAATTATGAGACTGCTGTGACACTGTCAGAACAGCCATTTTTAGAAATATATCAAATGGCACCTGAAAGATGGAATGCGGAAAGAAACATCTGATTCAAGAGGATGTCAATAATGAGGAACCGCATGCCGCTGTGAGTAGTGAGACCGAAGCAACGTCATTGATGTTGTTTTACGTGTTGACATTGCGTCATGAAAAAATGAGCTATACATTTTTCTACAGGAATAATGAGATAAAGATGTTGCCATTATCACCATCCTATCGCTTCATTTTAAGGAAAATAGCACCAAAAATGCAGAAATTTTCATCTCCTATAAGACGATGTAAATTTTAATGCCAGGCAGCCGGAACAAAACGGTTGTTCTCACGCCATAAATAAATGGAAATAACATCGTAGAAAAAAGAAACTTCAGTTGCACCGCTCACAGCGCCACATTGTGATGTTATAGTTCCTCCGGTACCCCATTTTTGCTGAGGTAAACAGAATAAACTGAAGTGCTTCATCAAGATAGACTGGAATGAAATGAAGTTTGAAAAGACAGTAGACTTTAACTTTAAAGGATGCGCAGTTGTGACTGTGGGGCAAGGAATTCAGAATTCAATGAGATTCTGATATTTATGCAAGAGTGAATGACCAAACCAGAGATAGAAGGAAACAAAACCAGTTCCATGAGAATTGATGATAAGAGTGGTTAACAAGAAGAAATGGTGCACAAATCACTTGTATTAGGTTCCTTTCCATTCAAAATATATACCGGTACTCCAGAGTTTTCAAGGAGAGATAAACTAACCTGATATGCCACCTGAAAACAGCAATCAAATTCATTGGGAAATCATTAGAAACATGGCATCGGTAGAGTAAAGAAGATTCAGGACACGAAGTCCGAAATGCCCTCATGTGAAGAGCTCTTGGAAGTTTAAGTGGGTTTTCCTTGCGTTAGGTAGGGGTTTGGGAGACATCATATTGGGCCAATGATAATCCTTGGGTTTACACTAGGACACTAGTAGCCAGCGAGGAAAAGGTTCAAGTTTATTACTACAGGGGGACATTAAATTGGGTAGTGGTGGGGACGCATTCTAGAAGTGGAAGACGCCTACAATTTTTACTCACTTTGCCATAAATCCCTCCAAATCCATCGCCGAAATTGGAAAGCCGAACTCCTTGAGCACCTTCCTGAAATCTACCCTGGCGAGGTACCCATCTTTCTGGTGGTCGAATAACTCAAAAGTCTTCAACATTGCCATGTATGATTCTTCAAACTGAAAGATAACTGCACATGAGGATGGGCTGACGAGAAATTGATTAGAAGTAGGCCACCACTCTCTGCCTCATGAAGTCGGTCCCTCAAACTACAAGTAGCAATCCTGGTCATTCTTTGGGTGGGTTGTGACACAAGGACACAGTGCCATCGGGCCTGGATTTACCGGATCTAGAACAATTGGCCTAACCAAGGCTTTGTCAACATATCAAGTGAGTAGGCCTACGGGGCTATACTTATGACGTACCCGATAATGAAGCATATCCATCACACATTCAAACTTCGGCTTATTGTTGAGCATCCTATCTTTTACAGCTGTCTTCCGTTTATCGAGTAGAGCCTCTTTCTCATCCGGTTTCTCAGAAGACCCTGCCACCCTCTCCGGCGATGCCTTCCCAGCATGCCCTTCAGTTTTCTCCGCACTTCCCTCAACATTTTTTTCCGTCACTTTTTCTCCGACTTCTGATTCATCACTGGTTGGCTCATCAGGTGGCGCTGTGGGGATCTCGTGGTGTTTATTTTTCCTCAGTGACACCTCCATGTAGCGATTGCGCTGATGTATGCTACGGGGCCGACCTTGAGGGTCAAGGCCGATCATCTTGAAGAATGTTGCCATGTTGATAGCACCAGTGGCATTCAGATCATACCTGGAACGACAAATTTTATGACATTGAATCTATAACACCCAGGATATTACCGATACACCCAATCTGTTCAAATCTCAATACCGGAGGGAGGGGGGATAACAAAAGATCCTCACATAGGATTTCATTTTGCATACAACATACCAAATTAGGATTGAGAATAAAAGGAAATATGACACATTGCACCGGCCTGCTATTAGGAAGTTTGTCATAACATGAATTCATACTCGTCGAGTGAGGCCTAATTAAATGTTGTTGAAATTTGAAGGTATCAGACTGAATGACTATTCTATGGATAATCCTTAGTGGATAAGGCTGGATTAAACAAGTCACACAGCCAAAGAAGTCAGGTCCACATGGCAGACATGTGCAATAGTTATTGGTAAAAATGTTTTGATTAGGCGTAGTTGAGTTCCAATGGCTAATCAATGTTGTGTGCTGGAACATGGCCCCAACTTTTTCATCCCCGGGTTTTTTTGGCTAAATAATAGCTTCATACACCATACTTCAGCAAAGACAGCTAAACGCACAGCAAGAAGAGTGCAGCCAGGTTCCTGCCATCTATCACCCCAACAAAGGTAAATCCTGTTGCAGGACACATCACCAGGAGGTGTCGATGGTTGCCATGGTAACTAATGGAGCTCAGCAACATATTTGATACAGAGACAGCAGGAGGTCGTAACTGACTGAAGGACATATAAAAGAGTCATCGAACTGTCATTCAGGAGATCTTATTATTTATAGCCGTAAGACAGAAATCAATCTGTTGAACTGTGTGCACACAAAAGTCCACCATGCTAGTTCGACAAATCTGATAGAATGAATGTGATGTGGAAAACAATGACTATAGATCTACAAGCCTGATCTATGATATTGTCAATACAAATTATTGAATGATATAGCAGCAAAGAGACCACACTGTAAGGGTAGGAAGTGTGATCTATGACACCATGGAGTACCGGCAGTGATCACAACATTTACCTATCCCAGAGTTTACCGAATTCCTCTGCCGTCATCCGAATTCCCATTTTCTCAGCAGCCTCACTTAAAAATGGAGGTAGTATTATGCCGCCGGGGGCAAAACAAGATGGCGGAAAGAGGTGGTGAACATCGTACGCGCTGAAAGGAAAATTCATAGAAAACACACTCTTGTTAGACAACAGTTCGACACTACACACACAGATTTGATAACTGAAGGATGAGAGTTTAGCAGACAGGATGTAACAAAAAACATGTTACCCGGTACAAATGCAGGTCTGAGAGCAACAACTAGGAAAAATTCAGGATCCAATGGTACCTAGGTACATGTATCATTGGATCCTGAATTTTTCCTAGATTTATTACTGGCAGAAAAACAGTGCATGGTGTTAATAAGGAACCCGCACACTAACGTCACGATGTGGCGCTGCGAGCAGTTGTATCGAAGTCGCTTTTTTCTAACGTTATTTCCATTTATTTCTGGCATGAAAATAAACCATTTGTGTTGGTCGCCCGACAGTAAAACTTACATCATATAGTGTAGCAGATGAAATTTTCTTTTAATCTCATTCCTTTTTTTCTTAAAATGATGGCGAACGTCTTTTGTGCCATTTTTCCTGCAGAAAAATGTACACGCAACGGCAGCACCTAAAATGACGTCAATGACGTCGTTTCGGTACAACCGCTCACAGCGCCGACCTGTCGGGATAAACCGCAGGGCGGGTTCCCCATTGTTCCCAAAAGACACAATATTAGACAAAATATGAGCAGACTGCAATCTGAGTAATTCAATTCGAATACCAGTAGTACATTTGGTAGTGCAAAACATTTCAACAAAGATGGATCTAGTTAGTAGTATTAAAACCCACTCTGTCACAAGATGGATACTTCTGCAGTGTCTTAGAAATGAAAAGAGATGCTGTCAGAGAGGAGAAATCATCACTCAAAATTCCACACAAGAGAAAATGCAACACATGTACCGTAAAGCGAAATATTTTCGCGTCCTAAATGTTCGCGTATGGCCGAAAAATCCCACATTCGCGGGGAGAAATATTCGCGGTGAAGGGCCTTTGTAAAGTTTTCCGCATGGCGGGGTATCAACGGAGAATGTATTCACGGAGAAAAATTTTGGCGGGCTCCGATGCAGTTCGCGATTTTCGCGAGAATTTTTCCCCGCGAACATATTTCGCTTTACGGTACCTTCCAGGGTTCTCTATTCTAAATTCCAGAAAGAAGAAACAATATCAAACATAAACTGGTGAAAATGTTGTCAGTCTTACAAGTTCTCACAGGCTCCATTCAAGAGAATGTCTGATAGACTTATAAAGACACCCACCAACTTCTAACATTTTGGTAGCCGGTATAGCATCTTCACTACCAAGTGTCGTGACATTGCTAGGCCCTCCGACTACACTCATAGTCTTTATGGGATAGCCAATACACGTGACGTAGACTACGAGGATGCTGCTGTAGGCGTACATGAGATACGGTATTTCACTGCAACTTACCCACTCAGTAGATTCTGTTTCATAATGTTATTTGCAAAGCCAGCTGAAATGTAATGGTCATCAACCGTCCCAGAGAGCGCGCAGCATTTACATTTGAGATGCTCCTCTAAGTTTTGTCGGCGGTTTGTCTGCAAGTCTACTCCAATGACAGGAGTGATCCATTCTTGTTTGCTAGGCTGAAATAACAAATAGATTCGTCTTTACCATGGGAGACATCATTGTAACTGCCACTTCAGGTTGAGATGCAACAAACGTAACTCCATGTATAGTCTGACTCAGGCTAGAGGTGACATCAAAGGAATGTTTGGTATGGGAAATAGACCACACTGACCACAAGTAAAATCCAAGGAAAACCACATGCTCACTTTGATAGGGCATTATACAATGGCTATTAGAACACTCTATATTCAATGGCTATTAGAGACCCTGTCCATTTGGATTATTTTGGTCTATTAAGAAACCACAGTTCATGTCACATTTCCCAGAACTCGCATAACTCAAATTCCTTTGATGTCACCTCTAGCCTGAGTCAGACTATACATCCTAGATCAGCTAGTGAGGGATGGTGAAGCACTGGACTAAGAATAGAGGGCCCCTGGTTCCTATCCCATAGACACAGCAGTCATATGAGACCCAGCTGCCCCTTCTTCGTTCTGAAGCAAGAACTTGAATATGACTGAGGTAGGCCTAATATAATGTTTTATCAATATCCTGAGGCATTTCATTTCTTTATAAACACATCAACAATTCTACTGCATAGGCCTATTCCGATTCACTGTGATGGACACTACAAAACCCCTGGTTACCACCTCAGTCAAGAACATTTTCATGAAGAAATGACGACAGGCCATTTGTTTTGCAATCAGACAGAGAACATACCTCAGTGTTCAAGAAGTGTGAGACAAACACTTCAAATGGTATCTTTTCAGCACCCGCACATCCCATACTGAAATGTAAAACGAAATCTGAAAGTCAAAAGCTGTATCTTCATACCGTACATGAAAGGAGTCCCAATTACATTGTGCCAAACTGAAAGAAATGAGCAATTTTTGAAGCAAACTTCTCCTTGATATTCCCTTCTGATGGAGGTGTTTGTTGAGGAACTTTACATCTTCACTTACTTTCTCAAAAGCTTGCCCAATTGGTCTGGGGTGATGTAACCGCATATTGATGACAAGATCCTCAGGAGAGCTTCCCTGTAACCAAAGTGATAAGTCACCAAAGGTGTATACACTGGAACCCCTCTGTTAAGGACAACTTCGGGACTGCTGTCCTTAATTTGGAGGTGTCCTGATTAAAGCGGTCAAAATCAACGGGAATGACCAAATTGAGCCTAAACTTTCACATCCTCAAAAGAATAACATTGGTATCTGATGGTCAATACACTGTAAAAACAAAAAGTTGTCTCATGGGTTATCTGCACGTGACCCGTGGGTAAATCCCACATATTCCCGTAGGTACCGTAAATAAGTTGTACCCACCGATTAAGCTTGTCCCCAGGTTTACCCACGGTTCCAGGTAAACATTACCTCCAATAATGAGGAAGGTGCCTGAGAATTCCAACGAAAATCGAGAATTCCAACAGATAGGTAATATTATTTGCTAACAACCGCCGAACAATACCGGTACACTTTTCCGTGGTAAAAGGGTATTGTTCGGCACTTTTGAGCAAATATTACACTTTTCTGTGGTAAAATCGAAATTGCCGATGACATTGGTAAAATTTACCCGCGGGGACTATTCCACTTTTTACAGTGTAGATGTGTGTTTGCTGCCTGGCTTCACCCCTCCCCCCTCGTAATTGCTGGATCTGGTGGTCATACCCACCTCATAATTATACCCACTTCGTAACAGTGCAACAAGTTGTCAGTTTGAAAAACCTGGATATAAAAGGGACAGGGGAAAGGGTTCACAAAGTCAGGTTACCTGGAGACAATCCCTTCTCCATTGGGATCATAAGTCTTAAATAAGTGTTTTACACCGTGGACCCCCGTCATGAGCTTTTCTCTAATCACTCCTTCAAGCTGCAAAAGAAGGAGATATTTGGAGACATCTTTTGGGAATATTCCAAGGAAAATCCGAAAATACCTTTGAAAAATCTGTTTTGTTCAAACTCAGCCAGTGTTTAGACTTTTTAACCCTTAGGGCCATATGCACCAAATGAAGATTATCTTGAACTCAGGTTGAGCCACAACTTTTCCATTGTCACGTCATGCCCTGGCAAACCTGAACAATTGAAAAGTTGTGGCTCAACCTGAGTTCAAGATAATCTTCGTTTGGTGCATACGGCCCTTAGAGTGCCGGTGTAACATCTATCAGTGTTCCCCATCTGTGAGTGTTCCCCTCCTATTGTCTGACGGAATAAGCTGCGACTTGACAATAGGGGACACGCAGAGAAACATATCGATCTATCTGCCAGCGTTTCCCAAACAATAAGGGGACACACTCACCCACAGAAACACTGGCAGATATAACACCGGGTTTTTTCAACTTTTCCTTCCCCCATGACTGGGTTTTTTTTGAAAACAAAATTTTTTTCCAAAAAAAGAAAAAAATTGCCAAAATGCATACCGGTACTCGTTAATGGTCCTTAAAAAGAGAATTGTTGCACCGAGTATACTCGGTAACGGTGCTCTAAGGGTTAATATATACATGTAATCAAATGATATGAAAGTGGAGAACTTTTAGAGTGTGACAAACAAGTTTTTGAAAAGCCAAGTTTATTCACTGAATAGACAGAATTCACAACATTTCTATCTCAATGAAGACCAATCAAGAATTCTGCAATTTTCAATCAGCACCACACTCACTTCTTTCAGACAAGAAATTGAGTTCTTCAGAATGTTGTTGAAGAAAACATGTAGGTCTAGCCTTGCAGCTTGAGTGAATTTCAACAAGTTTTGTGATAGGTAAGAAAGCATTGACACAGTTGAGAAATGAATGACAGAACATGAACTTTGTCTAAATTCATACACCAAGACTGGACCCCCAATGAACATAGTATGAATTTCGTTGGGTTTTCTTTATGTCATTGATTCACTCATGAACGCCAGATTTCCTAAGCTGAATGGGAAGTGTAGCGGCTGGCCTAATAAGGCCTTACTGGGCTTAAAAGCAGTTGGTCAAGAAACTGAAGAGTTTGATGTTTCATATGGTGCTTCAAGTTTCAGAAAGTTGAGTTTCAAGTTGCACAAGGTGTCTGAAGTAGCACAAAGAGTTTAAAGTTGCAGGAGGACACTTTTCTCTCTCATCTATGAAATCTTTTACTTACCATGTCAGGTTCAAATCTAGTGCTCACTTGGTTCTGAATGGTGTCATACTTCTTAAACTTGCGTTCAGATCTTGATGAATCTGGGAATTAAGATACCGGTAATGTTGTTTATTGTTGGGATGAACTGATTACATAATCATTGAGAAGAACTGAAGAGTCTGAGATGAACAGGTGTCAGATTTCAGCAGTAAAACAAAAAGATCAGGGGCAGTATGCATAAAACCTCCTAAGTGTAAAATTTTCCTTATCTTTTGTTTGGAACAATAATTTAAGGGAAATTTTACACTTAAGACGGGCCCCAGACTCAATGACACCAGCAAGTCACTCTCTGACTTTCCTTCATGTCCTTGACCGTCTTGTAATTGGACAAAGGAAAGATTACAGGCCTACAACAGTCATCTCCATAACCAGAGGTAGATGGGGGGGGGGGGGCAAGGAGGGAGATGCCGCCAGTGAATTTTCTTGTGAACAATCTTTGAAAATGACCTGAATTCAAAATCTGAATGTTTGAATGTATATAAAAAAATGTTTTAACTTTTCTGAAAGGACTTTGTAATGGCCATTTGGAAAAAAAACTCAACCTTCACAGCAAAATTGGAGAGCAGAGTGCAGACGTTCAAAATGCACTCTAGATATGCAAATGCTTTGTACTTCTCAAGTGGAACAGTCCCAGAGAAATACAGCCTAAAGGCAAGATAAACTGTATGTGTATGTAAATTTGCTGTGGTTTCTAAATAAGAGACTGAATAACTGTAAGCCTAAGTAAGCCTATTTGATTTTGATCAACAGCACATTAACCATAGCCAATGTCAATAGGCTTGAATTAAACTAGGCTTTCCTAAAGAAAAGAAAACACGTTTTCTTCCACCTTTTTTTAATCAAAAAGGTGTCTGGTGAAAAAGGGTCTATCTTGAAGATTTCCTTTGAGCAGAAATAGGCCTAGCACAGACACTGGGAATGGATGTACATGTAACCCTTCCCCATTCTGGGATACAAAGGGATGTTGGATACATTCCAATTTTATCTCAAAAAGGGGTACTACATGTACTTGAATAGTACCGGTACCGGTAGTACTAAACCCTGCCAAAAAGTCAAAAAAGAAAATAAAAAACCTGGAACTTATGGCAAGCCGTTTGTTCAGTAATCAAATAAATCTGGTCTTTTTCAAAAACCTGTTTTTTACCAGGTAATTAAAAAACTAGGTTTATTTCGAAAAAAAATCTTGGTTTTTTACAGAATCTAGAAAAAACCAAGTTTTTTAAAAAGAAACTTGTTTTTGTTTGAAAAAACAGTTTTTTACCATTTTGCAGAAAAGAAACTAGGTTTTAAAAAAAATAGTTAAAAAAGTTTCTTTTAAAAAACCAAGTTTCTTTTAAAAAAAGTTCAGTTTTTAAAAAACCAAGTTTAAAAACAGGTTTATTTGATTAAATGAACAGATGGCTTGCAACAAAAACCTGTTTTTTCCCTTTATTGGACAAATGGTGAGATTTAAAAAAAAATTTTTTTTTAAACCAAGTTTTTTTCCACTCAGGTAAAAAGACTAGGATTTTTTGAATAAATGAACAGTTGGCTAAAAAAACATTTTTTTTTTCTTCAAAAAACCAAGATTCTTTGCAATGGAGTAAAAGAAACCTAGTTTTTTTATTAAAAACAAAACAGGTTTAAAAAAAAACTGGTTTATTTGATTACCGGTAAATGAACAAACGGCTTGCCATGGGTAGGCTATGGCTGGACTGGGTGCCACCTCCCCCTGAAAAATCTTGAAGATGGAGATGAGGCTTCATACCTACCTAGTGCTCTATCAAGTCCATCCACTGACCTATACATCCGCCTCCCAACAGGGGGCAATTCAGGGGAAAGAGATCCACGTCCACCGAAGCAGAACTCCTCATCATGCCCTAAGCGACTTGACAATCCATTGATATTAAGACTTTTCCTGTCTCCAAGCCGAGAATTAGGGTGTTCTATATAAGGTAGATTCTTTGGCCGCTGCTGACTGCTACTGGTGGCTGGACGTGATAACAGTGGTCCTGGAATTGGCCTAGGCGATTTGGAGGGCGTGGCCAGCGGTGCGGTCTGGGCTCGGTGATCTAACTCCATTGTTTTCAGATGCTATGATGATTTTAAAAGCTTCAGGGAATAAATGTTCAGTAAGCCATACCTGGCCTACATGCACGACTGAGCTCTGTTAATGCTTAGGGCTATTCATAGCCTAGGCCACTACAATGTATACACATAGCTGTCATTCACTGAGACTTGTCAAATGTGGAAAATCGAACAGAAAATCAATAAATAACGGGAGATTATTCCAGAAACACTATCAGACGTTAGTTATCACGTTGCCTGATGAAAAGAAATCCATAGTTTCCCCCAGAGTTTTAGCACACCATTCTGTCACTTGCTTAGTAACCTGTACACACATCACCAAGTCACTAATTCGTCAACAAAAGAGCAACGGCAAATTAGCATAGTGTACCGTTCAAAACATAGATGGCAGCATTGGACGGAGCCGCTATTATGCTATGCAAATTAGATTCTACGTCATATTAATTTTCCGGATATTACCGACTCGTTACGAATGGCTAGGACACTAATAGATTTCATGATTTCTCATTATGATATGCAAATTGAGTGTTACGTCATGAAATTTGGGCTATCATCAATTTTCATGATTTCTCATTCTGATATGCAGATTAGCTGAATCCAGCAGTTGATTTTAAGACTTGCAAAACTAGGCGATTCGTACGAAATTAATTGACGTGCATAGAGTCTATTTTGTCACTCAGAATACATTCTGTTGTAGTATATGATTTTTTATTACGAAGTACGATAAAAGTATTCAAATTTATACTTATAGATCAATTTTATCTATATGTTACGGATCGCACCTCTGATTATCCTGGTTCCAAAGCTACCGTTTAGATGGCGCTGCGTAGACGTCTGCGAACCGAAGGTAGATTCGGATTTCAACTATGACTGAGTCTTCATCCCAGCATCCGTAGCATATTTTCGAAGTGCCAGTTGTCTTATTATATAAATAGATCATTGAAACAGAGTAGTGAATAGTTTCAGGGTCTCTGTCTTGGGAAATTGGAAAATTTAGGAGCCATTTTTGGAAGGAAAAGAGCCCTGTTTCATTAAGAAAGGTTGACGAACTGGCTCTCCATAGACTATTAATTAGCACCTCATTTCCGAAAGGCCGGTAGCCAGTGCGTTTCCGAAATTCCTTACTGGAGTGTGCCAATTAACGAATATGTCTTCGCTTTGCTGTCTTCGTCCGCACCTCCCCTAATTTAGTGTTTTATCCGGTAAGAAACCGACTTAAGTGTTCTTTTATAGTGTAGATATCTAGTGTTGGTAACAGAGATTTTGTAAAATTTCATAATGAAAGTGCAAATGACTGCTGATGGTTGCAAATTTGCCGCGTAGTTGTGTGGGTTCATGGGTTGCGTTCTTCCATCCATCGATTCAGTGATGATCTTGCCGTCGCCCCCGGCCCGGCGTGTGGGGAACGGAACGGGCGAGCCAGGTTGAGGGGCCGTCTCATCATTCAGTTGCGTGATGGTTGACCTGTTCAAATAGATTTGGGAAGGGAAAATAATGACTCCCTAATCACTGCGTCCGCAGCTCTCCTAATTTAGTGTTTTTTTAACCGGTAAGAAACCGACTTAAGTCAAGTGTTCTTAGTGTAGATATCTAGTGTTGGTAACAGAGATTTTGTAAAATTTCATAATGATAGTGCAAATGACTGCTATCCGTTCATGACGTTGGCCCTTTCTGCTCATGTTGTTTCTTTTCACTTCAGGATTACATTGTCATTTTCAACTAGTCAACTTGATGATGAAGGACGGCACAATGTCACTCACAGAAGCAGAGGATGAAATGAACATGGTTCAAGAACCAAGTCCTGTTGAGGAAGAAGAAGAAGAGGAGGGAAGTCCAGAAGAAAGCAATGTGTTCGTCAACATGCAGACTGAACTGCACAGTAAAGGTGCCGTGCTGACAAAAGCATGGTCTGATTTGTTTAGTTTTATAACAAAATACCAAGCAGAACTTGTGGTCAAAGAGAGTTCTGTGGAAATAGAACGAAAAGAAATCGAACAACGTAAGAAACAGTTGGAAGAAATGAAACCAGTGGTTGATGCTGGCAATGAGGAGATTTCTAAATTACAGGAGGAGATTTTTAATAAGGAGAGACAATTGAACAAAGCTCATTCGGAACTCTCTGTGAAAGAACGGATGTTGCAGCGTGTGCAGTCTGATTTGTCAAGCAATATGGAACTGTTGGAGAGGTCTCGATCTGATCTTTTGGGCAAACAGAATGAACTCGTGCGTTACAGAGGTGATTTAGCGCGCCTCAAATCAGAGTTGACTGTCAAACAAGAACAAATAATGATCAAAGATAATTTATTGAAGAAGTTACAAAATCAGCTCATGAAAGAGAATGCGGAGTTGAAAGAACAGTTAGAACTAGAGAGACGAGCTCACGAACTGGAGAAACGATCTCACGAGTTGACGAAGAGGTCCATGGTGTCATCGCTCGGTAGTGAGAGTCGAAAACGACAGGTAAGTTGCGCAACAAATGCAGGCTACACTGGCCCTGGTTGGCCTACTTCACAGCGTTCTCTCTACTCAAAATCTCATACTCTGTTGTGAAATCGTGCAACGATCAATTTCTTCATAAGAAAATGTCTTGTTTCTACAGAATTCCTGACTTGGTGTTTACCACCAACGATACCACTGGTTTCGTACAATTGCAAAAATGGCATTGATACCGGTATATTAGCCATCATCATGATTTGGTTGCATGCGTTGTTTCTTATTTCAGAGAACTGGTGCTGCCCCTGCCACTGTGATTGAAATCCCCGATTCACCTCCAACCCTCGACCTCTCTGATGAACGAGGAGATTTTGGGCTCTCGAACATCATTTCCATGGCAGAATCACAATCTCAGTCAGTAGAACAGGAAAGGCATGATAGACTTACCTCCAGACTTGATGCTTCACGTATTTCCGTTACTAGTATAACTAGTGCCTCACCATCTTTTGCCCACAATTCCAGCCGCTTACATCACATACCTCCTTCAACTCCTCCTAAAGTCGCCCCATCACCCTCAAAGTTTCTCAGATCACCGTCAGTTACGCCACCGATTTCCTCTATGACAAGTATGGGTGAAAACATTTCCATGGGTGATAATACTGCGGCGACATCTAGTGATACATTTTTCCCACTTAGTGTTACCAATGCTGATATTACTACTGAGGAATCAAAACATGACATTGACAATACTGCATTCATGGACAGTGATAGTCAAGGACCTATGATAAAACCTGGGACTCCCAGTTCAGGGACTAGTGACACTGCTAGCAATCAAGGCCCAGTGCCAATATCAGGGCCTATTCCTACTGCCACAGCAGGGATGTCTCCAGGTGGCAGCGGAGGAGAAGTCGGGGGAGATGGACAGGTAGGGATCGATTTGAACTTTTCTGAAGCTTGGTAGTGACAGCAGTCTTGTGGTAAGAAGGGTTCTCGGGATAGAGTTTGACGGGATGTTCGTGTGGTGTAAAGTTGAATGTAATTGTGGGATGGTTTCTGCAAATGCAACTTGTCTTGATTGGCAGTTGAATGTCAGTCGTGCTTGTTGACATCTCTTTAGGCTGTGATTACATACAAGGTATACAAATATGCTGGCTAGCAAAGGCTTCACTTAGTGTTCTCCTTTGTGAAGCCATTGTTAACGGGCCTGTCCGTGTGCCTGTAGTGTGGGTCTGTGTAATGACAGGTGTGGGTCTGTGTAATGACACTTGTAGAGATCATGCTACATTGCCATTTGAGCACTGGGATTGTCCCACGTGGCCATGGGTTCAGCCCAACAAATGAAGTTCAGATAGGTGTGATCACAGTCTCATTCTCAACTGGTCTAAAGGGTGTACATTTCAGCACCGAATGGGCTGCATGAATTCTCAGAAGTTTGCTTTCTGATAGCCATAATGCCCAGTTGAGGCAATTCATTAAAAAATGCACGTTTTCTACAGTAGTACATTGCCAAATGAACTATCGAATTGATAAGCTTCTGCTAAAGGTTCACTGAATAATGGCTGGTATTTATAAAAGTTAGCAAGTGCTTTAACTTAAGATTTGCATAGTGAGGTCCAATATGCACTACAAAACATGAAGTAAAAGCATTTGCTATCTTTTATCAATATCAGCCATTGTTTGAAGCGCTTGCTCTACTTCATACGACCAAACAAATAAAGGTGGTATAGCCACGTCCTGGGAGGTCTGTCCAACACAAGGCTGCTGACACTAGGGTTACTGAATGACTTAACCACCCACAAATCTCTGCAGCAATTTCAGTCTTCCTTCCAGTTTATAACCATGGATGGATTCAAGTAAATTCTGGTCAAACTCGGGGTCCAAGTGACTGATGGTAATTCACTCAGAATGAGGTGAAGTCAGTATTATCCGAACTGTTTCCTGGAACTTCATACCCGTGATATGCATTGACAACAGTTCATAAAATGCTTATACCGATTTCCAAGTATGAACTATGGTCACAACATGTGCCGTGCATGAGAACTGTTCAGAGATCTCACCAGGAGATACAAGACTGACAGAAAATTACTGAATTGAGAAATTGCCCAGAGGTTGTGGATGTGGTTACTCAAAAAGTTTTCTGGAGGTGAAATGTCCCTACCCCAACATCGCACACGACTTAATTGCACTTGCTGGATGCTAGATTGGTTCCCGATCTCACCGCTAGGACTTGCGATCTGTTAATGTGTTATTGCGTATCGTCCATTATCACATTGGTTGAATCAGTTGCATTGAACAGCCAATCAGTGGATGTCGGGTGATACATGTACCATTTTAAAAGCCCTAGCAGTGAGATCAGGAACTACTCTACACTTGTTACTGACTCTCCAATCCAAGGTGAACCAGCAGCAGTCTATACACAACTGAGAAATTGTCAGTAGGTTGACAACTCAGTGGGGTTATCCACGGTGAAGTAGACCACGCCAGAATATGCGTGGGTTTGAACTTATAGTACACACATGCCATCTATGGGCGTTTTTGAATCCTCATTCTTGACCACACCCGTGTCGGGTCAAGAACAGTGTTCTTCTCACTCCCCACTCAGCGGAGGGTTGAGAAGAACACGTTCTTGGCCCGACTCGAGTTGCGTTCTCAGCATTCGAGACTGCCGTTCTCGAGTTGAGTCAACAACTACATGAACTGGGTCAGCACGAGTGTGGTCAAGAACGAGGATTCGAAAACGCCCTATGACGATTCAAGGTGTGATTGGCTGTGCTTGGTGAACCGGATCTCTCGAACAATGAGCCTCTATAGGTGTCACCAAATGGAGAACCCCATTTGAGTTTCGTGGAATGGGTTTTGGCTGCTGGCTGAATGAAAATCCTGGATAGTGACAGTGGTTCCGTAGACCATGAAGATCTTCAGAAAACACGCCAATTTCCCTCCAGGTGATTTTGAGTAGTCAGCAGTGCTGAGAATTCATCGATAAGCAAGTTTGGCATTTCATCTGGATTTCATGCTTCAGATGATAAGTCACTCCCAAAGTGCCTTGTAAGGTTGTGCTATCAGGTATGTCAGGATAAAAGAAGCTACATTTAAGTTGCAATTGGGGAATTTAAAGGCAATTTAAATTTGGAGGGCAAAGACTGCCATTCCCAGATGCCACCTGCCACATTTAGTGATATTTGAGCACTATCGTCTGGTTCCTATCTTCCCCCACTTGTCTTGAATAGAATCATGAAATCTCTGCACTTTAGTGCCGAACTAGCTCTTTGTTGTATTCACAGCACTACAGGATAAGTCGCTTAGTGACCGCTACTTTCATAGGATTAGAACGGCAACCTGTCTGGGGCACAAGATGTGATGATTCTCTTGCTCTGGGGAATAGTTTACATACCAAAAAAAAGACCAAGTCATGACTTTCAATTTTCATTGATTGTTCGAACCATGAATGAATTATCATGGTTCATTTGTTGTGCAGCTGTAGCCTACCCTCTCTTTCCCCAAAATGAAAGGTTCATACAAAACCTGATGGGAAACCACTTGAAGCGATGATGCAAAAACTCAGGAGTTTCTTAACTCAATTCAACTTCATGTTTCTTTGGAAGGAACGGGGTGATAATTTACTAGACAAAATGAGTTTATACAACATTTTAATTTACCACTGACTCAGTGTGCTGCAGATAGGTTGCCTTTTTTGAGCCTCCACCACCATGGACTGATCTGATTTCACTTTGTACACATATGTACCCCCCCCCCCCCATTCTGATTTCAAGGCTTTCTGAGCCAAAGTGCATTAAAAACCACAGAAGCAGAGCCCTAAATTCATACTGGAGCATCTTTTAGACTTTACCCACTACCATGACTACTGGAGGGCCAATCTTTGTCCCAAATTGTGATCAGTGACCGGAGGGAAAATGAAATTGAATTGATGTGATGAAATTCTTGAAAAATCAGATCCATGGTGGAGTGTAAAATTCTCAAGTAATTTTGGTACGAGTTGAAAATATTGGCATACCGGTAGTATTGGAAAATCCATTTGCCTGGTGGTGATAAAAAAGTCTTGGAAAAGCAGAGTGACTTTGAATAGGAGGTGTCTGTGTGCTGAACACAATAGGTGTCACTACGGCCCAATTTAATGCATTAGTTAGCGGACTCAATCATTCTTGATCGAGCACCAATCACGTGGATTTTCCTGTATATTGGTCCGCTAGAATTTTGCTGCCATGTTTTGGCAATACGAGCGGCTGACTGCTTCATTCTTCACATCAGCCTCTGCTACATTCAGACTTCGTTTGTCACTAGGCGTAATGGACTTTCTCAAATTTATTTCAAGTGACAGACAGCCGCCTCTGGTTGTGAAACAAGTTATCAGTTTTTCCCTCGCAGCTCTTTCCATGCTGGATGTTAAAGTTCCTCACAGACTAAAAATTCATCTGAAATTGGTCCAGACTGCGACCAGCGTCTGTGTGTCACTTCTGCAATGATCAGCTACAGAGATTCAAGAATTAGGCCCTTCTTGCATTATATTCTTGTTTGCAGCTTGCAAAGAATAGGTAACTTACCTTCTTCTCATTGAAGCCTTGGATATTTCTTCAGATACGTTGGTTTGTCAATTAGAAAGACTGTAGTGTGAACTTGCATAAAATTGCATCCTTGCGAAGAAGGCATTAACCTCGATGTTGCCAGTTGCTTTCAGTTGTGCCTCGAGTCACGTGGTGGAACAGTTCACACATGGACCCCATTCTTGTGGAGTTGTACTTGTAGTTGGAAATGATTCCTGAGGCATTTGAGGAGGCACTGTCTCATTCAAGTCATTTCACTATCAAAAATGTGAATGACAATGTTGATACAATGAAAAGGCTTGAGAAGTGGGGGTAGGATATTTATTCTTGCCTTCTTCATTTCAGCAGTAGATGTCGCTCCATTCTCTTTCAGGAACAAGAGGGGCCTGAGTCCTCAATCATCATTTTGACTTATCCTCCGCAAATAGGCCTAAATAGGTTAGGGTCACTTGCGCATCTTACGGCGCCGCTCCACATGACAGTTTTCTGTCGAAAGTTTGCTGTCAGATAGTCAATTATACAAATAATTGACTATCCTACAGCAAACTTTCGATAGAAAACTGTCACGTGGAGCACCGCCTTTACAGTCCTCAGTTCTTTCTACAGTTGATTGAATGCTACCACTATTGTCAAGTTTCAGCATTGACAGCCACGACTGGCCAGTCAATAATCTGTCCTCAATAAAAGTCACTCAGAGTCTGTGGCCCGTATGCACAGACGTTCCTCCACTCACACTTGAGTGTGAGGTCGACCTTAATCTTTTGTATTCTACCCTGCAAACAATAGGTAAAGGTCGACCTCACACTCAAGTGTGAGTGGAGGAACGTCTGTGCATACGGGCCTGTGTCTTCGATGAGACTTCAGGACAGGAGTCGAAAACATACTGATGTTCTGAAATGTCGCATTAAGCTGGCCATACACGATCAATAATATTGCACAATTTGGAGCCCAAATAGGGGCACGTGCTTCTGACATGCATGACATGATGGGTGGGAGAAAGATTGACAAAATTGCCCATTTTGGTCCTCATATTGTGCAATAATATTGAACATGTATGGGTGGCTTTAGCTTGCAGACCCACCAGACAATATCTTTCTGCCCGCAGTTGGCCAAGTTCCCAACTTAAGTCACAGCTCTGACTGCTGATAGGTGTCTAGCAGACAAGTGGAGCACTTTGTTTCCCAGTCATTGGCATACCCCATTACAATGCATTTCAGTGTAGGCCTTATGGGTTGTATGCACCAAACGAAGATTATCTTGAACTCAGGTTGAGCCACAACTTTTCAGCTGTTCTGTCCAGGTTTGCCAGGGCATGATGTGACAATTGAAAAGTTGTTTCTCAGCCTGAGTTCAAGATAATCTTCATTTGGTGCATACGGCCCTATATGTCATACGTCTTGATATTTTGTAGCTGGTCATCACTTCGCATGATCTTGGAATTTTGATTGTTCAGAGTACATATTCATTCTCCTTCCCAGCAAGGATTTGACTGGACCTTATCACATTTTCTGAATCTCATGGAAAGAGTCATAAATAGGGTCCAAAGAGGAGGAAACCTTCATGTAGTTTGGTTCTCGAACCCACCGCTAGGGCCAAAAGGGTTCGGTATCGGCCTCGTTTGACCTTGACCTCACACACAGAATTCTGTGTGTGAGGTCAAGGTCAAGCGAGGCCGATACCGAACTCTTCTGCGCCTAGCGGTGAGTTTGGGAACCAAACTAACCTTCATGTTTACATGGAGGACTTTATACTGAAGTTCCTGTGGCACAGTGTGGTGGAGTCAAGGATCACAAATTTGCCTTGTTCCCCATTATAACACCAGTAACACAACCTCCGTTGCGTTCATTATATTGACAGTCACTTGCCTATTGACGAGGCTGGATATGTACTCTATTTTGTCTTCAGCATTCGTGTATGCCAGTGTCTCAGAGCCAGTCTGCCATTGTGGAATCAAAGGCTGTATAGACACGGTAGATTACGAGATAACCGTACAACTGCGCTTCATGCAATGGAAGGATGGACATTCAAGGAATTACATTTGGGAAAATCTCAACATTCGGAGTTCTAACATAACTTTCTTGGATCAAGCACTGTGCATTCCATCATTTGTGGAGTAGCGAAATATTCTGTTTCTAAACTCACAGATTGTCATATATATGACAAATCAGTCATTCCCTGTTCAGTTGTGCAAAGAACTACAAGAAATACCGCGGCAACATTTCAGCATTACTGTCTCCAGTGGTCAATATTCATCTCACTCATCATTCTCACCCCATATTATGGTAAATAAACTATTCAGGTCCCACAGAAAACTACATAGTATACAAGAGTACTGCAAGTGCAACACTGTCCTTTTGTCTTCAATCGTGGATGCTGGACAATCAAGGCCGAAACAACTGACTTACTTGTACCACTCAGACATGTTGGCAGACTGAAAGTGAAATTCTTCATGACACCCAGCAACTTGTGCGGTCGAATGCAGGATGTGAAGTTATTTGCATTCTCAGCCCAATAGGAGCTGTCAGCGAGTTGACAACTAGGTGTCACTAGGGCCCAATTCAATGCATCTCACGGACCCAGTCATTATCGATGGAGCAGCGATCATAATAGATTTCCTGTACATTTGGTCCGCTAAGACTGTGCTGCCATCTGTTAGCAATATGCGCGGCTGACTGCTCCTATTGAAGTAGCAATGAGTCACTTTGTTTTATCGAAGAGTTTTTCTGACGAGATTGAACCATCTTACTTATTGATCGTTTTGGTGCATCCATGAGATTTCACCCAATTGTCAGTCTGATCTTCACCTCTGCCTGACGATGTCAAGTTCAGTAGAACTTGAGACTGAACTCTGAGCGTCTTCCTGTCTGTGGTGTTCACTCACGAAAATTCACCACAATAAGAGCTGTCAGTGAGTTGACCAATAGGTGTCACTACGACCCAATTCAATGCATGTAAGCGGACCCATTCATTCTTGATCGAGCACCAGTCACGTGGATTTTCCTGTGAATTGGTCTGCTAGAACTTTGCTGCCATCTTTTGGTAATACGCGCGGCTGACTGCTCCCTTTGGTGCCTGCTGGTTCAGGAGGCTGTCTCTTACAAGGAGTCGCCACACGTAGTTGTTGGGACAGTTGATGTTGCCATGTTATTCTTTGTTGTTCTGTTACAGTGAAACAGTAACAGATATTGAGAGGATGCTCCTTCCATCCACCTCTTCGCTTGATATGCTGGAACATGGTCAGACGCCATGTGAATTTTCATCTGTAAAATCTCCACATAAATTACCAGCTGGAGTACAGTGGTTGAGTCCTGTGGATAAGGTCATGAAGTGTCAGTTTTGTCCTAAGGTGTTCGCGTATCAGTCTCTGTTGAAGGCTCATGTTAGGATCCACACCGGCGAAAGACCATATAAATGTCCCTACTGTGAAGCCACTTTCAACGACCAGTCGAATTCGCGGCAGCACGTTCGACATGTTCAAAGAAAGGATTGGAGGGGTGGCAGGACATTTAAGTCGTCCCGCTGTCCATCAGCAAACGATCAAACGTGAATTCTAATCAAGGGCCTGTTCTGTTTTTCAGACCTGTTTACAGAAGATACATATTTGTCCGTACTGTGGCAAGATTTTTCCGTGGAGGTCATTCCTTCAGAGACACATTGCTGTTCACGAGGAAAGAAGACCTTTTGTTTGTCTGTTATGTGGCAAAGCTTTCAAACGTGATGATCAGCTTCCTTGTCATTTGAAGAGAATGCATGGAAAAGTTGGGAGTGAGATGGAAGCTTTAGTCAAAGATGGAAATACTGGAATTGGTTAAATGTGCGGATCCTGAGTGACGTGATGGGTGTTTCTTGAGATTATTCTTTTATTTGTTGTGCGGAATAGGAATATTCAGCCAGGAGGATTACCCTTCTTCTCCCCCCCCCCACAAACACACACCACATACACACACACACACACCAACNCCCCCCCCCCCCCCACAAACACACACCACATACACACACACACACACACACACACACACCAACACACACCACATGTACACACACTTTCAGTTCTTTGATTTGCAGAGCATCATTCTTTTTGGCAACTCTGTCCCCCAGGTCAAGCCTGCTGCGTCCCTGTTTACAAAATTGCGGTTTGGAGTGGCATTTTTTCTTTTACATGTTTTCAGCGTATTCAACTACACGCCAGTCAGACCCATGGAATCGATCCAAGTGTTAGGCCATGGAATGAGTGTCATTTCCAATGATTGAATGGTCACCAGCAAATCTAACACTGTCTTCTTGACCTTTTTTCTAGCAAATGCTTGGAGTTCAAGAGCATGAAATATTTGCGGGTTTCAAAGGTGAAAGACGTAGCTTCCTACCGGACTCGAACCCACGGACCCTCGCATTAGGCATCAAGGGATTTGGACTTGGAGTTCAAGATATGGACGTGGGAGGACGAACTGCCTGGTCTGAAATGAATCTGTATGATACTGAAATGATACGTTGTAAAATCTGCAAGAAGGTCTCGTTCAGCCGCAGTGCCCACCGACGACACATGGTCAGCCACACTGGCCAGTTTGTCTGCCCAGTTTGCGGGAAGCATTTCTCCTTCAAGTGCAACATGAAAGTTCACATGCGTCTGCACCAGGAGCTCCCAAAACAGTTCAAGTGTGGAATTTGTGGAGAAGGATTTCAGCTAAAGGCACATTTGAATGGCCACATGACAGTACACCATTCACTTCCACAATAAAAAGGGATTCAGGCCCTTCCCACTACTGTAACAAGCATGGGGGTGCTATTTCAATAACCGAACTCTTGCTGTAGTATAAACTCAATTATGAGGGCCTAAACACTATAATGGGGCCGCTGTGGGTTTCACGCTGCATCATTTCTACTTCACTGGACCAAAATCATCTAGTCTAGAGGAGAAGTTGGAAACCCTGGGGATTGTTTTCCACATGCAAAAGAAAAGAAGGATTGCTTTGGACCTGTTACACTTGCAGTGTCATTCAGATCTTCCATGTCTTGTCGACTGACTTGTGCGGTCTTCTCTTTTCAGTATAACTGTTCGATCGTAGATGTGCGATCTTCAGCTCTCACACTGACATGATTGAAGACCATTATGGATGTAGCTTCCACCCCCTGAGTGACATCTTTCCATCTTTTAATTTCAGGGTCTTGGAATAGCTGGGGGTTGGTTTCCTGATGTTTGGTGAAAAACTTGTTGGTAAAAGGCCCTCTGAAATTTAAAATGTCCATCTTGGAATATTCCTCAAAGAACAATGCACAGGAATACAACAACCTGGACAGCTCCTACCCAATTTTTGTTCTGGGCAGTGTTATATCTAGGCCATTTTAGAGTGGCGCCGCGCCATGCCGCCAAAAGGGGGCGCCATTGTGCCCTTTTTTAACCCCCTAGGGCGCCATGCCCCTAAAAAAAAAAAAAAATTTTTTTTTTTTTTTTTTTTTTTTTAGGTTTTTAGNAACTGGCTTAAATTGGCTGTTGACTGGAGTTATAGAGACCTTTTTAACTTTTTAGCTTTTCAAATTCCGTTAGAAGAAATGTCGCGAATGAAAAGTGCCCTTTTCTAGGTTGAAGTGCCCTTTTCGCAAAGTTTGCACCATGCCCTTCTGAAATCCTAGATATAACACTGCCTTTCAAATGTTCATTCTGCCCGAAGACCTTCACTCAAAAAGGTCATCAGAAACGCCACGAACGTATCCACACAGGGGAAAAACCTTACAAATGCGAAACCTGTGGAAAAGCTTTCAATCAGAGTGGCACTTTGAAGTCGTACCAGCTGGTGCATTTTAAAGCTTCTTTCCAAGAGTACATGTACATGTAATTCACACTACCACAGGAAGCAGGGAGTGGGATAAAATATGAGGAACTATGTGCCTAACCATTCTGAAAATCCATGATGTTGTTGATGGATGATCCATATTTGTTGCTGCTGCATGTAAGCTGGAGATGGATGCAGTTCATGAAGTTTGCAGGTTGTTCTTTTGGGATAGGATCGACTTCATCAACTTTAGCTTCATACATGATGTACTGCATGTTGTAGAATTTCATGTCACTGACTTCTCACATTAAAGATCAGGTGATCTTTTGTCTCCAAAACATACTTCTTCATGTCGAAGGTTACACTGAACGGACACACATCTATGCAACTTCAGATTTTTTAGTGTCTGTCAAATATTGTCTGGCCTCGAAAAAGGTACTGAATATAGGTTGCAAAATTTCATCGGAGCTGAAGATTTTGTTGCTCTCCGGGATACAGTGACGTCGCTTTGGAAATATGATGTGAAAGAATCCTTGATTAGTGGGAGTCGATGCTTACAAATTCCTTCCTCTTCGTGCAAATTTTCTGTCAGGTCCCCCAGTTATTCCTCCTGTCTCTCTTTTCAGATGCAGGTCCATCTGCCTCGAATGTCTGGGGGTTTCCAACAAGCAGTTGGAGCCCAACTGCTCATTGCGTCTTCTCAGTCTTCACAATGTGGCGAGTTGGGAGGAACAAAAAGTGGTCTTCAACGACCCCTAGGAGTCCTTTCTGCAGAAGATACTACCATGTTAACTAGGAATGTCCACACATGTTCATTCTGTGGAAAAGTGTTTTCAGCCAGATCTTTCTTGGTCAGGCATGAACGTGTCCACACCGGAGTGAAACCATTCAAGTGTGATATCTGTGGGAGAGCTTTCACCCAGCGAGGCAGTTTGAAGTCGCATCGATTTATAGTTCATAGCACGTCGTTGTAATTTCATCGCAGACTCTGTCTTTTAATACCTTGATTTGAAGTGAAAGTGAAATATAAAAGAAGGCATGCATTATCATTTTGTAGCTGAGGAGATTCTAGCAGAGACGTATACGTGGTGTCCTTGCAATGGAAGGATCCTGAAGTTGGTGCGATTTCCTTGTCCGTAACCCTGATTCTTTTCCAAGGGTGCACCTCCACCCCCAGTCATTCCTCCTGTCTCTCTTTTCAGATGTATACGAATCTGCCAGGAGTATCTGGGGGTGACGATTTTGATAATGTCACTCAGGTGACAGCGTCACGGTTTTCACAGTGTGGCAAGTTAGGTCAGATTCGAGATAGAAATACTGTTTACCTGGAGCCAGCCAGAGTCCGTACTGCCACGGAAATACAGGCCATGTCGCCTCTCACTGCCTACAAGTGTTCATTCTGTAGGAAAATGTTCCTGTACAGAGCTCATCTAGTCAGACATGAACGATGTCATACTGGAGAGAAACCATTCAAATGTGACGTCTGTGGGAGAGCTTTCAGCCAGCGGTATACTTTGAAGTCGCATCGATGTTCGGGTCATGTTGCTTCGTCATGAATTTGCATTGGGCATATTGGGATCGGATATTCTCAGACTGAGAGAGTTTTACTTTAGTTTCATCCAGCTGCAGTAAACTTTCCACCAGTACAATGTACATTGACATTTTGGCAGGACAGCGCTGTTTGCTTTGTTTGTATTGATGTGACGTTTGCACTTTGTGCAGTCTCTTCAAACGTCTTCCATGGATGTTGTCGAGTACCCCCAGTTATTCCTCCTGTCTCTCTTTTCAGGTGCATGTCCATCTGCCTGGAATATCTGGGGGTCAGGCTTCTGAGAATGCCACCCAACTTAATACGGGTTCACCATTTTCACCAAGTGGCAAGTTAGGTCCAGTTGGAGTGAAAATTTACACTTTCCATCCACCAGCCAGTGTCAGTACAAGTATGAGCACTGATAAGGTCAAGCGATCTTTTACTGCCTATAGATGTTCATTCTGTGGGAAAATGTTTCCATCCAGAGCTCATCAAGTCAGACATGAACGACTCCACACAGGAGAGAAACCATTCAAATGTGATGTCTGTGGGAAAGCTTACACCCGGCTCTTTGGTTTGAAGTCGCATCGGTGTTCAGGTCATCTTTAATACCTCTTCATGAATTACATTGGGTCATTCTCAGACTGTCTGTTCATTGTGAAGGGAATATACTCTGATAGTTCTACTTTCCATGTAGTTCCTTTACATGTGGTAATCTTTCTACATAAAAATTTTGAGTGGACCTCAGTCCCATTCATTCATAAATGGTCTGACATTTTGCACTTAGTGCAGTCCCTTTTGAAACTTCTTCAATGGATGTCATTCAGTACCCCCAGTTATTCCTCCTGTCTCTCTTTTCAGATGTATGCACATCTCCACAGAATATCTGGGGGTACTGCTGCTGGTGTTAGAGACCACCTGACAGCCT
>NMRB01000080.1:60636-86698 GCA_002633025.1 Notospermus geniculatus
AGTACCCCCAGTTATTCCTCCTGTCTCTCTTTTCAGGTGCATGTCCATCTGCCTGGAATATCTGGGGGTCAGGCTTCTGAGAATGCCACCCAACTTAATACGGGTTCGCCATTTTCACCAAGTGGCAAGTTAGGTCCAGTTGGAGTGAAAATTTACACTTTCCATCCGCCAGCCAGTGTCAGTACAAGTATGAGCACTGATAAGGTCAAGCGATCTTTTACTGCCTATAGATGTTCATTCTGTGGGAAAATGTTTCCATCCAGAGCTCATCAAGTCAGACATGAACGTCTTCACACAGGAGAGAAACCATTCAAATGTGATGTCTGTGGGAAAGCTTACACCCGGCTCTTTGGTTTGAAGTCGCATCGGTGTTCAGGTCATCTTTAATACCTCGTCATGAATTACATTCGGTCATTCTCAGACTGACTGTTCATTGTGTATGGAATATACTCAGATAGTTCTACTTTACATGTAGTTATCCAGCAGTGGTAATCTTTCTACATAGAAATTTTGAGTGGACCTCAGTCCCATTCATTCGTAAATGATCTGACATTTTGCACTTAGTGCAGTCCCTTTTGAAACTTCTTCAGTGGATGTCATTCAGTACCCCCAGTTATTCCTCCTGTCTCTCTTTTCAGATGTATGCACATCTCCACAGAATATCTGGGGGTACTGCTGCTGGTGTTAGAGACCACCTGACAGCCTTTCAGTTTTCATACAGCGAAGACATGAATGCTGGTGACCTGGGGCCAGTTGGAGAAAATTCAGCTACAGGACCCGAGGCCATGTCACATGTCCACAAATGTTCATTCTGTGAAAAGATATTCTTGTTCAAAGCTCATCTGATCAGACATGAGCGCATTCACACTGGAGCGAAACCATTCAAGTGTGACATCTGTGAAAAAGCCTTCAGCCGGCGTGGCAATCTTAAAGCGCATGTAATCCGAGTGCATACATGGAGAAAATTACAAAAATAATTACATCCATCTTAGCTTTTGTACTGAGCCTGGGATGATACAGAGCTCTGTCGACTTCCAGAGTTTTGGAAAAAGGAATCATCTTTTTATCATTCCAGTATCAACATGATCATAGAATTCTGAAATATCACAGGAACTCACAATGTTGTTTTGCCCGTGTGAAAATGCATTTCAGTTTCGGTCCGCTTCAGCACTGGTCGTATCACCCCCAGTTATTCCCGATCTCTCTTTTTCAGATACATGTACCTGGAATATATGGGGGTTGGTCGCCACGTGCTGATGACTGCTATCCAATTGCACCAATTTCTCACGTAGGCAGAGTTCCAAGAAGTCAAGTTGTCGATGCTATTGGTCATTCAAATTACATGCAGTTGTTGAACGCCAGGGAACGATTCAAATGCTCGTATTGTGGAAAGGGATTTTCTCAAAAATACAATCTGGTTCGCCACGAGCGCATTCACACTGGAGAAAAACCTTACAAATGTGATGTCTGTGGCCATGCCTTCAACCAGAGTGGCAGCTTGAAGGCACATAAATTCCGAGCACATATGGGATCCTCTTTGACATAAACAAGTGATTTACAGTAATACCAAGAGCCTCTTTTATCCAGAACATGATTCTTTCTTTTCCAGATGCAGCTCTTGAAAGAAAGCATATTTTGGGGAATTCCGACTTAGTTTTATACAATATCTTTGGGTCATTCCTGTTAATTCTCTTTTTTCAGATTCCGCAAATGTCTAGGAGTTCATCTGCCAGTCGTGACTATCAGATTCTTCAGGCGGCGTCTGAATTCCTGCCCCTTGACAAAATTGCAGGAAGTAGTAGTGTGCCAGAGGGGAATTTCAGTCTTCTTGTCTCCAAAACGAAATACGGTTTCAAATGTTGTTATTGCGGAAAGTCGTTCCTTCAAAAAGGAAACTTGATCAGACACGAGCGGATTCACACTGGAGAAAAACCGTACAAATGTGACATTTGTGGCAAAGCTTTCAACCAGAGTAGCAGCTTGAAGTCACATCAGATTGTACATCTCAAAGGCCAAGGGCACTTTTAATTATGTCCCTGGGTTTCTTTATGAATTCAATAACTCAAGTTCTTGGGCAAAAGTGTCTGGGACTTGGTTCTTGTTTCAAATAAGGGACACACCTTTTTTGAAAGGGTCTTCACAGACATTGTGGCTCAGTCATAAGATGTTAGATGTCCTCCTTTCGTGAAACGTATTGTCTGTAAAAGAATTTGTATCCCCACGCTTGAGCGTTATTTCCATTGCAAGGTCGCGGACCTGGATGTTTTTGGGGCACCTTGGTGGTTTAAATATTCCTTTTCGTTGACATTTTGTTGCTTTCGGCTATTGAGGTTTCAGTTGGTCTGTTAATGCCAACTTGATCATTCAGCAAATGGTAAATTGCCTCCTTTGGCGATGTTGTCACTTGAGTTAAATTAGAAGGAATCTCACAGTTGTTCCTCTTTCTTTATGATTTCAGAGTTCTGATCTACCGACAGGATGTGACAACTCAAATTCTGGTGTTTTCAACTTTCCCCAGTGTTCATTCTGTGACAAAGTATTCCGACAGAAATGTCATTTAGATGCTCATCTGAGAATTCACACTGGTGAAAAGCCGTTTGAGTGTCATCTATGCGGGAAACGCTTCAAACAACAAGGTCACTTGAAGGTGCATGTTTCAGGGATTCATCTGGGTGAAAAGAAATTCAAATGTCCCAAGTGTGCAAAAATGTATGCACGGAAATGCTCCTTAGAGATGCATATGATGACGACACATCATGGTCTATTTCATCAGAAATAAGTCTGTTCTCCGGTGGTTCCCCTGATTTCTGATCTCCTTGGACAGAGGAGAAATATTAAGTTTCTGAGGTCATGCTGTCTATGCTTGATAAGTTACATGTAGCAACTTCATAATTTTTGGCAGGAATCTTTTGCTTTGTAAAATCATGGATGTCATGGTGGCTCTGCTTTTGTAATTTCAGGTTGTTAAAAAACAAGCCAGTTTTTCCACTTCTGTGGTAAGAAAGAACAAATGTCCTTGGTGTCCCAAGTCATTTCCGCAAAAGACATATCTAGAAAGGCATATTCGGGTCCACACGGGAGAAAAACCATTCAAATGTTCAACGTGTGGAAAGGGCTTCAATCAGAAAATCCATTTGAAGGTTCATGAACGAGTGCATACAGGTGAACGACCCTATGAATGTCAAGTGTGTGGAAAAAGGTTTAAAGATAGTTCGACCAGAAATAATCACAGGGTTCTTCATTTAGGTCATCAAGCTTGACTTCTGTTCTTTCTGGTTATTGAATCTGTTCATCAGGTCAGTTTCACCACTGCATCGTCTGGCTAGTTGTCCCTTTAAGAGCACTCATGGTTTCACAGTCCAGTAAGAGTACTTATCAACATATTCATGGCCAATTCTGTCTTGTAATTTCAGGTCATGAGAAAAGCAAGCAATATTTCCGGCCGCGTCGATAAAAAACGTCGATACAAATGCACTTGCTGTTCCAAGTCATTTCAGGCCAAATCTGCTCTTGAAAACCATATTCGGGTCCACACTGGAGAAAAGCCATTCAAATGTTCAACGTGTGGAAAGGGTTTCAGACAGAAAGGCAACTTAAAGGTTCATGAACGAGTGCATACAGGGGAAAGACCCTATGAATGTCAAGTGTGTGGGAAAAGGTTTAAAGATAGTTCGACCAGAAATAATCACATGGTTGTTCATTTAGATCATCAAGCTTGACTTCTTCTTTCTGGTTGTTGCATCTGTTCATTAGCTGTTTCCTCACTGCATCATCTAGCTGGTTTTCCCTTTAACAGCACTTGTGGTTTCGCTGTCCATTTGTCTCTATATTCATGGCCATTCTGTCTTCTAATTTCAGGTCATAGCAAGCAATATTTCCGGCTGCGTAGATAAAAAGCGTCGATACAAATGCATTTGCTGTGCCAAGTCATTTCAGGCCAAATCTACTCTTGAAAATCATATTCGGGTCCACACGGGAGAAAAACCATTCAAATGTTCAGAGTGTGGAAAGGGCTTCACTCAGAAAGGTTACTTGAAAATTCATGCACGAGTTCATACTGGTGAAAGACCATATGAATGTCTAGTTTGTGGGAAAAGGTTTAAAGATAGTTCAACTAGAAATGGTCATATGATTGTTCACACGGATTTTCAAGCTTGACTCATGCTCCCTGGTTGACTGTGCATTGTGTGGCAGGTTGTCCCAGAATTATCACATGCTGCAGCAGTTCTTATGGATCTTTCATGGGGACAAATTTGCTGATTTTTAGAAAACCTGGCGTTTTAAAGCGCATCATGTGTGTGGAGCTTTGAAATGTCTTTACATCAGGGCCGACCGCCAAGAAACACTGAAAACACCAACAGTGCCCTAGGCCTGCTTTCCATTGCACGTTTCCGTGCGTGGAAACACTCGAAAGCATTGTTTGTTTCCGCTTCGTTGGTCACGGCGTGGGAAAAACAATGCTTTCTAGGGTTTCCGTGTACGGAAACGCGCCAATGGAAAGCAGGCCCAACAGAGGTATATGCAATGCCTTTTACCATTGGGAACTTCTCTGTTGGGCTCTGTTAGTGCTATTGGAGATTCTTGGCGGTCGGCCTAGAATTTTCTACAGCTTTTCAGCAGCTTTGTCCATCTGCTGTCCATGCCACAAAGCTGCTGAAGGAGGTGCTAGCTGTTAACAGCAATATTGGAACATACACTTGGAGTGCACTTTTAATTCTTCCAACTTTGCATGTGACATGTTTTAACTTCGTGAATCTGTGTGCCAGCTCACAGACCAGCCAATACTTCGTGGGTCCCCTGAGCTGCTATATTTTCAACCTCTGACTTCAGAAACCTGTCTCAGTTTGTTCAGTTTTAGATCAATGCATCATGGCTGTTTTGTTCTCTAATTTCAGATAATTAGAAAAGAGAGCAAATTTTCCACCCGCGTAGTAAGAAAAGCTGAAATCAAATGTCCTTGGTGTTCCAAATCATTTCGGGATAAGGTCTTACTTGAAAACCATATTCGCGTCCACACTGGAGAAAAACCGTTCAAATGTTCAGAGTGTGGAAAGGCTTTTGCAGAGAAAGGCAATTTGAAGGTTCATGAACGAGTTCACACAGGGGAGAAACCCTATGAATGTCACGTGTGTGGGAAAAGGTTTACTGTTACTTCGAATAGAAAAAGTCATATGCGGATTGTTCATATGGATTATAACCAAGCTTGAATTCTGCTCTTCCCAGTTCTGGTGTCTGTTATCAGTTGGTTTATCGTGTGATCTCCTGGCAGATGTCCATTTACATCGCTCTTGGCTTTACTTCCATGCAGACAGGAATTCTTGTCAGGGACTCGGTTCATAAAAAAATTAGGTTCTTTTTCCAGGCTTTGTCTCAATGTGGACAAAGAGGTGAAACTCTTTGTCCTTCGTATTTGAAGCCGTTCTGAAAGAAGTGTGCTTTTGAATACTTCAGATCTGAAATCCAATCTACGCAAGTGAAGCACGGGGGAATTTGGCTAACACTGAACACTGAGCTGCCAATTCTCCACTGCACCATTTTCAGCCTCTAACTGCAGAATCCAGTCTGAGTGTGTTCGGTTATTGAATTAGGAGAATCATGGCCGTTCTGTTTTCTAATTTCAGATCATTAGAAAAACAAGGGGCCAGTTTTCCTCCGATGTTGTAAGAATAGGTGAAACCAAATGCCCTTGGTGTCTCAAGTTATTTCAGAACAAGTCCATGCTTGACAAGCACATTCACATGCACACTGGAGGAAAACCTTTCATATGTTCATTGTGTGGAAAGGGCTTCACTCGGAAGTACCATTTGAAAATTCATAAAAGAGTGCATACAGGAGAAAAACCCTATGAATGTCCAGTGTGTGAGAAAACATTTAGCGTTGATTCAAACAGGAAAAGTCATATTATGGCTGTTCATATGGTTTACCAATCTTGACTTCACCTCCTCCCAACTCTGGCATCTGTTCTTCACGGCAGTTTCATCATTGGATCTTGTGGGAGATCTTGTTCTTTAACCTCAATTTTGGCTTCCATGACCCTTTCAAATCTTCAGTCAGTTTAAAACCTGTCTTATTTAAAACAGGCTTTAACTTCAGAATCCTGCATGTAGCTGACGAACTAGCCAATATTCCTGGAGGCTCCAAATCTGCACAAACTTCAGAAACCATTCTAGTTTGTTAAGTTTTTCAACTGGAAGTGTAATCACCGTTCTGTTTTCTTATTTCAGGTCATTGGAAAAGCACACCAATTTTCGGCCAGTGTAGTAAGCCAATGTGTCACCAAATGTCCTTGGTGTCCCAATTCATTTACGGACGAATTCACGCTTGAAAACCATATTCGAATCCACACTGGAGAAAAACCATTCAAATGTTCAACGTGTGGAAAGTGCTTCAGACAGAAAGGCAACTTAAAGGTTCACAAACGAGTGCATACTGGGGAAAGACCCTATGAATGTCAAGTGTGTGGGAAAAGGTTTAGTAGTGATTCAAACAGAAAGTATCATGTGCTGCAAGTTCATATTGGTCTCCAAGCTTGATTTCAGCTCTTCTCGGGTCTGGCATCTTTTCATGAAGTCAGTTTTGTTTTTGAATCACCTGGCAGATTGTCCCTTTCACATCAGTCATGGTTTTATGTGCAGGTGGGACTTCTGAAGACTGTTGTTTAACGGTGTTTAATTGAAGTATCATGGCCATTTTGTTTTCTAATTTCAGATCATTAGGAAAATGAGCCAGTTTTCGTCCGATGTTGTAAGAATAGGTGAAACCAAATGTCCTTGGTGTCTCAAGTCATTTCAGAACAAGCTATTGCTTGCAAACCACATTTGCATCCACAATAGACATGGTGGAGAAAAACCATTCAGATGTTCATTGTGTGGAAAAGGCTTCACTCGGAAAGGCCATTTGATAATTCATGTACGGGTGCACACAGGGGAAAAACCCTTTGAATGTCATGTGTGCGGGAAGAGGTTCAGTGTTGAATCAAACAGAAAAAGTCATATGATTATGCATATGGGCCAGTAAGCATGGCTTCAGAATTGCAGGGTCTGGCATTGTTTGTTCATTTGGTCGGTTTTATCACTAAGCAAATTGTTCATGATCACTCTTCGTTTTACACTCAGATCGAAAGTCTTGTGGCTATTTTCATCCTGCCCATGGAAAGGAAGTTGTCGATCAATATCGTTAACAAAACAGGCTGTTGTTTATTTTATGTGTAGAGAAAATGTGAAATCGTTTGTCCTTTGTATTTGAAGTCATTCCAGAAAACAGTGCTTTTCAATAGTGTTCAGGTGAAACCTTCTATCTATGACCAGTGGGGATCCCAGTAACAGTTAAGCCAGCGCATTCAGGATTCTCAGAACCAGCTCGGTCTCTTTTCGATTAAGTTAAGGAATCTGTCTCAGTTGATGTAGTTGTTGAACTAGTGAACTAAAAGTATCATTCACGTCATTGGCATTCTGTTTTCTAATTTCAGATCATTAGAAAACCGAGCATCTTTTCCACCCCTGTCGTACGGAAAGGTGATATCAAATGTCCTTTGTGTCCAAAGTTATTCCAAAATAAGTTTGTGCTTGACAACCATATTCGAGTCCACACTGGAGAAAAACCGTTTAAATGTTCTGTGTGCGGAAAGGACTTCGCGCAGAAAGTCAATTTACAGGTTCATGCACGAGTTCATACAGGGGAGAAACCCTATGAATGTCATGTTTGTGGGAAAAGGTTTAGGAGTGATTCAAACAGAAAAACCCACATGGTTGTTCATTTGAATCACCAAGCTTGATTTCAGCTCTTCCTGGGTCTGGCGTTTGTACATCAGGTCAGTTTTATCCTGACTTCACACTCCGACAAGGAAACAGTTTTGTATCTTCCATCTGTGAGAAAGCTGTGCACTTGCTGACACAGCAGCTTGTGTGTCTGGATTCCCGTAACTGCTCCATTTTCAAGTTTTCAACTTCAGAAACCTTTGTGAGTTTGTTCACTTGTTGAACTAGAAGAAGTATCATGGCCGTTCTGTTTTCTAATTTCAGGTCATTAGGAAAGGGAGCCAAGTTTCCACCCACATACTAGGAACAGGTGTCGCAAAATGTCCTTGGTGTCCAAAGTCATTTGGAAACAAATTCTTGCTTGAAAACCATATTCGAATCCACACTCGAGAAAAACCATTCAAGTGCTCAGTGTGTGGAAAGGCCTTCACTCAGAAAAGCCATTTAAGTGTTCACAAACGAGTGCATACTGGGGAAAGACCCTATGAATGTCAAGTGTGTGGGAAAAGGTTTAGCGTTAGTTCAAACAGAACCAGTCATATGGCTGTGCATTTCGGTAATCAAGTTTGACTTGGTCTTCCCTTTTCTGGTGTCAGTTGACCCCCTGGTTGGTTCAGCACTGTGCTAGATCACGGTCCCTCTTTCCTCATGTTCACCTTCACAGCTGACATGTCTGATCTTCCATAAGCATGATAAGTGCACGAGAACTTGTTCACAAATCAAGTTTTCTTTAGTTTTAATGTTAAAATTGAGAACCTACAGGTGTATTTGCAGTTCCATACCATGTTTGCTTACAGAGCAGAAAATACGATACGAGTTTCTCTGAACCAGCTCCACTTCCATCCATCAACTTCGGAATATGCGTGTGACCTTGCGATAGAAGTATTATGGCCATTCTGTTTTCTCATTTCAGATCATTAGCAAATCAAGCAAACTTTCTGCTCCTGTAGTAAGAAAATGTGACACCAGAAAGTGTCCTCTGTGTCCTAAGTCATTTAAGAAAAAGATCGACTTCGAAAGGCACATTCGAACTCACACGGGCGAAAAACCATTCAAATGTTCAGTTTGTAGAAAGAGCTTCTCTCAGAAAGGCAATTTGAAGGGTCATGAACGTCGAGTGCATACAGGGGAAAGACCCTATGAATGTCAAGTGTGTGGAAAAAGGTTCAAAGATTGTTCGACCAGAAATTATCACAAGGTTGTTCATTTAGGTCATCAAGCTTGATTTCTATTCTTTCTGATTGGTTGTCATTTTAAGCGCTCTTGGTTTCACACTCCAAAAAGTTCCATCCGGAATTTTTCTTGTTGCTGGAGTTAGCAACTGTGGTGTGCAAGTGTGAGGTCAGATTTTGAGAAATTCGCTTGAACTTCGAGAAAAACAAAACCATGGATGAGGAAACTGGTTTGATTTTGTGCATTTTTTTGCAGGTCTTCTTTTGATATGAGGAATGATTTCTTGAATTTGATTGAAATTATAGAACAGTGTTTGTCTTGATGCTTTTCACCCATCAACAGTTTCGGATATCCGACATAATGTTTTCGTTGTAAGTTCACAAAATTTCTGCAGGTTCTCGCTAAATGATGTCAAGCCCTCACAGCAATTCTGTTTTCTAATTTCAGATCTATCATTCCACATATGTTGTAAGAAAAGGTGAAACTCGATGTCCTTTTTGTCCCAAGTTTTTTCTGTCAAAAAATTTACTAGAAAACCATGTTCGAATCCACACCGGTGAAAAACCATTCAAGTGTTCTATGTGTCAAAAAGCCTTCAAACAGAAAGGCCACCTTATTGGTCATGAGCGAGTTCATACAGGTGAAAGGCCTTACGCATGTAAAGTATGTGGGAAAAGATTTAAAACTAGCTCAGCACGAAACAGTCATCTTGTAAGTCATTCCTCAGTGGTGTAAGGGTAGCTTAGTTGCTTCAGTCACTATATTTTGTGATTTAAATCTGGATTTATTAGTACATGTAGCTCAGCAAGAAATACTTGTAGTCTATTTTGTCTGTTCTGGATGCTGAGTGTTAATTCTTTCTCATTGACGTCTACATTTTGGGCTGTATTGTACAAGCTTAAGGTCCACCTTTAGCTATTGTTTGCAGGGCAGGATACAAAAGCTTCAAGTGGACCTTTGAATATAGAGTTAAGGAGGCTTTTAGAATACGGGCCTTTAGCTGAGCAAAAATCTTTCCCCTATGAAGCTTATGTAACTGGTTGAACCTCTGGAATTTTTTGCTCCTGATTGAAATTAAGGTAAAAATTATAAGAAAAATTGTTGAAATTCATTGTCCGAGTGATTTTATCCTCCTCTCTGATCAGGTCTTGTTGTAATCGAGGTTTGTTTGTCGGAGCTGTTTCTTGAAGATTCTGTGTACAGTATTATCATTCTGTGACTTGTGTACCATGTATGCTGTAATTGATAGTGGTAGCAACAGTATATTACCTATTCAGATTTGTGTATAAGAATGCGTGAATATCAATAATAAATGTTTCATTTTGTATTTCTGTGTTCTTTCACATGTTTCAAGTTTGTCTTGTTTGGCTTCTTTAAAAACTTTTTGCTTGATGAAATTGAGGGCTTGCAGAAATAGCTTATCATTCCCTCCAAATGTTCAGGCATGAAATGTGCATACTCAGCGTTTGGCATAGGACCACTTGCCTCTCATTTGGTGCATTTCGTTTGGTGCCTGAAAACATTTGCATTTCATTTTGTTCGCATCTGAGTGCAATATAGAGGGGTAAGACCCTATGAATGTCAGGTGTGTTGGAAAAGGTTTTGCGTTGGTTCAAACAGAACCTGTCATATGGCTGTTCATTTTGGTAACCAAGTTTGACTTGAGGTCTTCCCTTATGGTGTCTGTTGATCCTGATTGGTTTCATGACTATGCTCGGTCACGGTCCCTCTTTCCTCACGTTCACCTTCACAGCTGACATGTCGAATCTTCCATCTGCACATCTGATCGATATTGTTCAAAGATCAAGTTTTCTATATTTTAATGTTAAAAGTTGAGAACCTACAGGTGTATTTGCAGTTCCGTATATGTTTGCTTACAGAGCAGAAAATATGATACGGGCTTCTCTGAACCATGCAGCTCCACTTCCATCCATCAACTTCAGATTATATGCGTGTGACCTTGCGATAGAAGTGTTATGGCCATTCTGTTTTCTAATTTCAGATAATTAGCAAATCAAGCAAGCTTTCTGCCCATGTAGTAAGAAAATGTAACACCAGAAAGTGTCCTCTGTGTCCAAAGTCATTTAGGGGCAAGATCGACCTCGAAAGGCATATTCGAATTCACACAGGCGAAAAACCATTTAAATGTTCAACGTGTGGAAAGGGCTTCTCTCAGAAAGGCAGTTCGAAGGTTCATCAACGAGTACATAGGGAAAGACTCTATGAATGTCAGGTGTGTAGAAAAAGGTTCAAAGATTGTTCGACCAGAAATTATCACATGGTTGTTCATTTAGGTCATCAAGCTTGATTTCTGTTCTTTCTATCTGTTCAGCGGTTGCAGTTTCATCACTGCATCATCTGACTGGTTGTCACTTTAAGCTAATGCTGTCTTGAACCAAGTGGAAAATGCATTGAAGTTAATGGTACCATTAGCTTAAGGTCACTTTATGAAACAGGCCCCAGGTCATTAGAAAAGCAAGCAATATTTCTGGCTGTGTAGACATGGTACATAGAAAACGTCGATACAAATGCACTTGCTGTCCCACATAACCTAACCACACCAACAGCTACCTTGGTGCAAAGGGCATAAAATTCAAGATGAAAAACTTGCGCATATATTGCTGGCGCAACCATTCATGCATATGATGAAATAGGCCTATTGCATTTCGTTTCACACATAAAAAAACTAACGTTTGCATTTCGTTTGGCATAAGGACCGTTCGCCTCTCATTTGGTGCATTTCGTTTGGTGCCTGAAAACGTTTGCATTTCATTTCGTTCACAACTGAGTGCAATATACAGGGGTAAGACCCTATGAATGTCAGGTGTGTTGGAAAAAGTTTAGCGTTAGTTCAAACAGAACCTGTCGTATGGCTGTTCATTTTGGTAATCAAGTTTGACTTGTTCAGGTGTATATGCAGTTCCATATATGTTTGCTTACAGAGCAGAAAATATGATACGGGTTTCTCTGCTCCACTTCTATCCATCAGCTTCAGAATATGCGTGTGACCTTGCGATAGAAGTGTTATGGCCATTCTGTTTTCTAATTTCAGATCATAAGCAAATCAAGCAAACTTTCTGCCCGTGTAGTAAGAAAATGTAACACCAGAAAGTGTCCTCTGTGTCCTAAGTCATTTAAGAAAAAGATCGACCTCGAAAGGCATATTCGAATTCACACTGGCGAAAAACCATTCAAATGTTCAACATGTGGAAAGGGCTTCTCTCAGAAAGTCAACTTAAAGGTTCATGAACGAGTGCATACAGGGGAAAGACCCTATGAATGTCAAGTGTGTGGAAAAAGGTTCAAAGATTGTTCGGCCAGAAATTATCACCTGGTTGTTCATTTAGGTCATCAAGCTTGATTTCTGTTCTTTCTGGTTATTGAATCTGTTCATAGGTCAGTTTCACCACTGCATTATCTGACTGGTTGTCATAAGCGCTCTTGGTTTCACACTCCAGAAAGACTACTCATCGCCTCAGCTCTGACAGGCCAACTTTTGTATCATGTTCAGTCATTTCATTTGTCTCAATAAATCTTATATATATATACTACTTATCTATATTCATCGTCAGTCTGTCTTTTAGTTTCAGGGGCCTGTTTCAAAAAGTGACTCTATGCTAATGCTATCTTGAACCAAGTGGAAAATGCATTGAAGTTAATGGTACCATTAGCTTAAGGTCACTTTATGAAACAGGCCCCAGGTCATTAGAAAAGCAAGCAATATTTCTGGCTGTGTAGACATTGTAGATAGAAAATGTCGATACAAATGCACTTGCTGTCCCACAGAACAACCAGGCCAACAGCTACCTTGGTGCAAAGGGCATACCGTAATTCAAGATGAAAAACTTGCGCATGTATTAATGCTGGCGCAACCATTCGTGCATATGATGAAATAGGCCTATTGCATTTCGTTTCGCACATAAAAAAACTAACGTTTGCATTTCGTTTGGCGTAAGGACCACTCGCCTCTCATTTGGTGCATTTCGTTTAATAGCGCCTGAAAACGTCTGCATTTCATTTCGTTCACAACTGAGTGCAATATACAGGGGTAAGACCCTATGAATGTCAGGTGTGTTGGAAAAGGTTTAGCATTATTTCAAACAGAACCAGTCATATGGCTAGTGCATTTCAGTAATCAAGTTTGACTTGTGTTGCGCGAGGTCTTCCCGTGTCTGTTGATCCTGGTTGGTTTCATCACTATGCTAGATCACGGTCCCTCTCCTCACATTCACCTTCAGAGCTGACATGTCTGATCTTCCATCTGCACATGAGAACTTAGACATTGTTCACAGATCAAGTTTTCTAAAGGTTAAACTTGAGAACCTACAGGTGTGGGGGAGGGGATGCAGTTCTGTAACATGTTTGCATGCTTACAGAGCAGAAAATACGATATGGATGACCTTGTGATAGAAATTTTATGACCATTCTGTTTTCTAATTTCAGATCATTAGCAAATCAAGCAAACTTTCTGCCCATGTAGTAAGAAAATGTGACACCAAAAAGTGTCCTCTGTGTCCTAAGTCATTTAGGAAAAAGTTTGACCTCGAAAATCATATTCGAACTCACACGGGTGAAAAACCATTCAAATGTTCAGTTTGTCGAAAGGCCTTCAGTCAGAAAAGCTCTTTAAAGGTTCATGAGCGACGACATACAGGTGAAAGACCATTCAAATGTTCAGTCTGTGGGGAGGCCTTCATTCAGCAATACCATTTAAGGGCCCATGACAAGAGAGTACATTCAGAAGAAAGCCATGCAAATGTAAAACCATTCAAATGTTTAGTTTGTGAAAAGGCCTTCACTCAGAAGAGCAGTTTAAAGGTTCATGAGCGAATACATACAGGTGAAAGACCATTCAAATGTTCAGTGTGTGAGAAGGCCTTCGCTCACCAATCCCATTTAAAGAGCCACAAGAGAGTGCATACAGAAGGAAGGCAATAAGAATGCCATGTCTGTAAGAAGCTATGCTGTTCAGTAATAGTTCAAACAGAAATGTCCATAGAGCAACTGTTCATGCAAATGCGCTGCCATCAACTGAAAATGCGGCCTTTCGTGTTCCATGCAATTTTAAACTGAATTTTTCTTGTCACTGGAGTTAGCAATTGAGGTGTGCAAGTGTGATGTCAGGTTTTGAGAGATTTGCTTGAATCTCGAGAAAAACGAAGCCATGGATGAGGGAAACTGGTGTAATTTTGTGCATTTTCAGGTCTTCTTTGATATGAGGAATGATTTCTTTGAATTTGATTGAAATTATAGAACAGTGTTTGTCCTATGCTTTTCACCCATCAATTATTTCGGGTATCTGAAATGAATGTTTTCGTTGTAAGTTCAAGAATTTTCTGCAAATTCTGGCTAAATGACATCACACCATCACAGCAATTCTGTTTTCTAATTTCAGATCTATCATTCCACATATGTTGTAAGAAAAGGTGAAACCCAATGTCCTTTTTGTCCCAAGTTTTTTCTGTCAAAACATTTACTAGAAAACCATGTTCGAATCCACACCGGTGAAAAACCATTCAAGTGTTATATGTGTCAAAAAGCCTTCAAGCAGAAAGGCCACCTGATCATTCACGAGCGAGTTCATACAGGCGAAAGGCCTTATGCATGTAAAGTATGTGGGAAAAGATTTAAAACTAGCTCAGCAAGAAACAGTCATCTTATAAGTCATTCTTTAGTAGTGTAATTTAGTTGCTTCAGTCACTAAAAGTATATTTATGATTTAAATCTGGATTTATTAGTTGCTCAGCAATGACCAAAGGTCAGCAGAGCTAGTCAAATAACTATTAGTGGCATCACGCGTCAGTCCTGTCAAACTATGCCCCACGTTTTGTAACCGTAATAGCTACCCTTACTGACAGGCAGTACTTTTGCAGTAGAACAACAGTAGTAAAATGCAGTACAGTAGAGGTGCAGTTGTCTGCTGTTGTGTGGTAGTAGTTTTGCAGTAGATCAGAGCAGTAGACTGCAGTAGTGGTCATTATGCGGCAGTAGAGTTTGCAGTAGAATTTGCAGATGAACAGTTGTTCATTTAAATATTATGCAACGTAATGTTTCTCTACTGCCGTGCCATATATGGAATAAAGAGGCAGTAGACACAGAGTGGTACTAGGCAGTAGATTTGCAGTAGTGCCAGGCAGTAGATTTGCAGTACATGTAGTGCCAGGCAGTACTCATGATTTGCTGTAGTGCCAGGCAGTAGATTTGCAGTAGTGCCAGGCAATACATTGATTAAAATTAAGGCAAAAAGTAGCTGAGAAATTCATTGTTCATTGTGATTTTAGCCTTCTTTCTGATCAGATCTTGTAATCCAGGTTAATTGTTTGTCCAAGCTCTTACTTGAAGATTCAGTGTATTATCATGCTGTTAGTTGTATACCATGTACATGTATAGTGTGCGGCAGTGGTTGCAGCAGTATATTACCAATTCACATTCGTGTATAAGAATCTATCAATATCAATAATAAATGTTTTATTTCTTATTTCTCTGTTCTTTCAAGTTTGTCTTGTTGGCCTCTTTAAGAACTTTTTGCTGGATGAAACTGAGGGGTTGCAGAAATAGCTTCCTTTCAAATGTTCATGCACGAAATGTGCACTCATACAGTCAACCAGGGTGCACAGGGCATTTGAGGTGACTACCTTCGACAGACAGGACCAAAGTCATCTGAGAGCAGAATTAACTTGTGGAAATGAGTACTCCAAAGTCTGCACACGAATTCCGTTACCTTACAGTTGAACCCTTTTATGATTTCAGATGTTGGGGTTTCACTTGGATGGGCCTTTGCCCTTTGCATCAGGGGAAACAGTGAAGGTTTACAAGTGTCCTGTTTGTGCTAAACTGTCAGGGACAAAGAGTGAAAATGCAAGGCACATGCGAATCCACACGGGTGAAAAACCATTCAAGTGTTCTCACTGTGGAAAGGCTCTCAGTCAGAGTGGCAATTTGACAAAACACGAGCGACTTGACTTGTTGACTTGACTTGGTATCAGATGACATGTGACACCAAGTTTCGGTCCGATTCGATTCTTGGCTATGGCCACCAGATGGCGAAAACACAATAAGTGCAATAACTCCTAAACTAATAACTGGATCATCTCCAAGTTTTTATCATAGGTGTATCTAATGAGGATACATAACATAAGGTTTTTTTTATTTGACCTACTTTTTCAAGGTCACAGAGGTCGCCTTTTGGTGGCATGTTTCATAACCGCTGGGGCTATTGACCTGAAACTTGGTACATTTATACCCCTAAATTTTGCCATTTGGTGGCACGTTTCGTAACTGCCAGGGCTATTGACCTGAAACTTAGTACATATACAGCCCTATGTCAGTTGACGTATAACACCAAGTTTTGCTCCGATTTGATTCTTTGCTTGGCCACCAGGTTGCAAAAATGAAAAATCAAATTCTAATAATTCCTCAACTCATGTCTGGATCGTCTCCAAATTTCCACATCAGCACATGACATGTAAAGGCTTTTTGATTTGACCTACTTTTCAAGGCCACAGAGGTCAAAGTTCAAAATTTTGTCATTTGGTGGCGTTTCGTGGCTATTTGACCTAGTAGCTTCTAGCTTGGTGTGATCAGGTCTCTGGGTACCCTCTGCACCTGGAACCCAAGGCTTGCCCGGGAACATTTCGATTTAACATTTGTCATATTGTTCTTCTGGTACATTCACACAGGTGCTCACATGGTCCATGGACCATTTCATTCTTGTTGCTGGAGTTAGCAATTGAGGTGTGTAAGTGTGAAATCAGGTTTTGAGAGGTTTGCTTGAATCTCCATTTTCAAGCTTTCAGAAACATTTTACATTTTCAAGCTTTCAACTAAAGAAACCTTTGTGAATTTGAAGTATTATGGCCATTCTGTTTTCTAATTTCAGATCATTAGCAAATCAAGCAAACTTTCGGCCCGTGTAGTAAGAAAATGTAACACCAGCAAGTGTCCTCATTGCCCTAAGTCATTTAGGAAAAGGTTTGACCTCGAAAATCATATTCGAACTCACACAGGAGAAAAACCATTCAAATGTTCAATGTGTGAAAAGGGCTTCAGACAGAAAAGCCATTTAAAGGCTCATGAGCGAGTACATTCAGGTGAAAGACCATTCAAATGTTCAGTGTGTGGGAAGGCCTTCACTCAGCAATCCGATTTAAAGCGCCACAATAGAGTGCATACAGGAGAAAGACCATATGAATGCCATGTCTGTAAGAAGAGATTCAGTGATAGTTCAAGCAGAAATGTCCATGTAGCAACTGTTCATGCAGATGTTGTCATCAACTGAAAATGTGGCCTTTCGAGTTCCATGCAATTTTTTGAACTTCTTTGAATTTTTCTTGTTGCTGGAGTTTTAATAGCAATTGAGGTGTGCAAGTGTGATGTCAGGTTTTGAGAGATTTGCTTGAATCTCGAGAAAAACGAAGCCACGGATGAGGGAAACTGGTGTAATTTTGTGCATTTTCAGGTCTTCTTTGATATGAGGAATGATTTCTTTGAATTTGATTGAAATTATAGAACAGTGTTTGTCTTGATGCTTTTCACCCATCAACGTGCAACTATTTCTGGTATCTGAAATATGTTTTCGTTGTAAATTCACAAGATTTCTGCAAATTCTGGCTAAATGAGTTCACGCCATCACAGCGATTCTGTTTTCTAATTTCAGATGTATCATTCCACATATGTTGTAAGAAAATGTGAAACACAATGTCCTTTGTCCCAAATCATTTCTGTGGAAAGGGCTTCAGTCAGAGAGGCAATTTGACAAAACACCAGCAACTTCATACCGGAGAAAGACCTTTTCTGTGTTCTGTTTGTGGGAAAGGATTTACAGATACTTCTGCAAGGAACAGTCATATGTTTGTCCATACCAGAAAGGAAATCCTTAACATCTGGGGTTCCTGGTTGACTTATTGGTATCTGAGCTCTGCATTCTCTTGGGAGAGGAGGTGTTCTAGCGAGGTACGATGTTTGGGGAGTATTTCACTTTCAGTTGTTGGTTGTACGAGGGCCTCTGAAAGCATGAATGTGAAAGACTTCCGACTTCACATAGGGTTTGCACCGGTGTAGCTATCTTGAATTATATTGGCATGATTCTGCTGATACACATAATCTAACTACACCAATAGCTACCTTGGTTAGAAAAGGGCACAATTCAATGAAAAACTTGGGCATGCTGCGCAACCATTCATGCATATGTGAAATAGGCCTATTGCATTTCATTTTGCCAAACTATAACGTTTGCATTTCATTTGGCACATGGACCGTTCACCTCACGAGGTCTTCCCTTTGTGTCTGTTGATCCTGGTTGGTTTCATCACTATGCTAGGTCACGGTGGGTCCCTCTTTCCTCATGTTCACCTTCACAGTTGACATGTCTGATCTTCCATATGCGCACGAGAACTTATATATATTTTTTCAGACCAGGTTTTCTTTATTTTAAGGTTAAAGTTGAGAATCTACAGGTATATTTGCAGTACCATGTTTGCATACAGAGCACAAAATACGATACGGGTTTCTCTGAACCAGCTCCACTTCCATCTGTCAATTTCAGAAATGCGTGTGACCTTGTGATAGAAGTATTATGACCATTCTGTTTTCTAATTTCAGATCATTAGCAAATCAAGCAAACTTTCTGCCCGTGTAGTAAGAAAATGTAACACCAGCAAGTGTCCTCTGTGTCCTAAGTCATTTAGGAAAAAGTTTGACCTCGAAAATCATATTCGAACTCACACGGGAGAAAAACCATTCAAATGTTCAATGTGTGGAAAGGGCTTCAGACAGAAAAGCACTTTAAAGGATCATGAGCGACTACACACAGGTGAAAGACCATTCAAATGTTCAGTGTGTGAGAAGGCCTTCATTCGCCAATCCCTTTTAACATACCACAAGAGAGTGCATTCAAATGTAAAACCACTCAAATGCATAGTTTGTGGAAAGGCTTTCAGTGCAAAAGGCGATTTACATCGTCATGAGCGAGTTCATACAGGTGAAAGACCATTCAAATGTTTGATGTGTGGGAAGGGCTTCAATCAGCAATATGATTTAAAGCGCCACATGAGAGTGCATACAGGAGAAAGACCATATGAGTGCCATGTCTGTAAGAAGAGATTCAGTGATAGTTCAAGCAGAAATGTCCATATAGCAACTGTTCATGCAGATGTTGTCATCCACTGAAAATGTGGCCTTTCGAGTTCCATGCAATTTTAAAGCGAATTGATATCGAAAAAAATTGATTTAAAAATAGAATTTGAAAGGGGACGAATTTTCAGGAAAAAATGTAAACAAACTTCTCCAGAATGTCAACAAAGAAATGTTCGTGCTTTCTGATTGGCTGAAATTTTGTGTTTACAAACACCAGCAAAATGTAAATAAAATCCGCTAATCAGTTCGCTTTAAACTGAATTTTCTTGTCGCTGGAGTTAACAATTGAGGTGTGCAAGTGTGACGTCAAAGGTTGTGAGAGATTTGCTTGAATCTCGAGAAAAAAGAAGCCGTGGATGGGAAAACTGGTTTAATTTTGTGCATTTCTAGGTCTTCTTTGATATGAGGAGTGATTTCTTTGAATTTGATTGAAATTATAGAACAGTGTTTGTCTGGATGCTTTTCACCCAAAAAAAGTGGGGCGATATTGTTTTACCCTCTGCTGTCTGGCCATCCGGCTGGCCGTCCGTCCAAAAGTGATATCTTCTAGAACATTCAACAGAGGATTTTGAAACTTTGGTATACCGTAGGTACTCATCCACTAATGTCCACAACACTCTTGGAATTTCGATCCAACTCCCTGTCTTTTCACCAGGGGCAATATGTGAAAAACACATTTATGGTTATTACTCCTTGAACTAATTGTGGTAAAGTGACGAAATCTCTACAGCTTCATAATATATTATACAGGTTTTGACTGTGACCTATTTTCAAGGTCACAGGGGTTCAAACTTTCATAAAAACCACGAAAAACACATTCATGGGTATTATTCATTACATATTTGTGATGTAGGTACAAAACACTGTGTGGTGGTGTATCTGTAACATCTTCATAATATATCACATATATTTTGACCTTGACCTACTTTCAAGGTCAGGAATCAAACTTTAAAAAGACAGCATTGTGATATAACTTTGCAGTTATTGCCTACATTTCGTTGGTGGAACTTGAACTGGAAATCTGGAGTGTGTTGGTACTCATCCACTAATGTGGCACCCATGTACTAATGTGTACTAAAACCCTGGGAATTTCAATCCAACTCCGCATCTTTCCACCAGGGGTGAAATGTGCAAAACATATTTATAGTCATTACTCCTAAAGTACTCATGATAAAGCGACAAAATTTTCTGTGGTGTTTATTTGTAATCACTTCGTAAAACATCATTTGGCTTTTGACTGAAGATTCCATTATTTTTAACTTACCATAGAATCCTTTTATAATTTCAGACAGGAAAATTTCAGTTTAAAAATCGTCCTTCATCCGTGGCCTCAGGAGGTCTAATAAAGGTTCACAAGTGTCCTGTTTGTGCTAAAGAATCACCGTCAAAGAGTGATCATGAAACGCACAATGCGAATCCACACGGGTGAAAAACCGTTCAAGTGTTCTCACTGTGGGAGGGGCTTCAGTCAGAGAGGAAACTTGACAAGACATGAGCGAGTTCATACTGGAGAAAGACCTTTCCCATGTTCTGTTTGTGGCAAAAGATTTACAGATACTTCTGCAAGGAACAGTCATATGGTTGTCCATACCAACTGGAATCCTTAAAATCGAGGGTTCCTCGGTGACTTGGTATCTGAGCTCTTCATTCTCTTGGGAAAGGATCATGGTTCTAGCAAGATTTGGTGTTTGGGGAGGTTGTTCACTTATATTTTCAGTTGTTGGTTCTATGAGGGCCTCTGAAACCACATTTTGGATACTTCTGGCTTGCACATAGGGTTTGCGTCGATGTAGCTTTCTCGAATTATATTGGCATGATTCTGCTGATACACATAACCTAACGACACCAACAGCTACCTCAGTGCAAAGGGCACAATTCAAAATGAAAAACTCTATTATTAATTGGCATTTACTTCAGGTATACAGGATCCACGTTTTCTCCACAGCAAAATATGTCTGGGGTAGATGTCTGAAGTGTCAGAAATCTTCTCAAAAATTCCGTTATAACTTACCGTAGAATCCTTTTATAATTTCAGACGTGGAAATTTCAGTTAAATCGACCTTCATCCGTGGCCTCAGGAGATCTGATAAAGGTTTACAAGTGTTCTGTTTGTGCCAAAGAATCACCGTCAAAGAGTGTTCATGAAAGGCACATGCGAATCCACTCGGGTGAAAAACCATTCAAGTGTTCTCACTGTGGGAGGGGCTTCAGTCAGAGAGGAAACTTGACGATACACGAGCGAGTTCATACCGGAGAAAGACCTTTTCTGTGTTCTATTTGTGGGAAAAGATTTAAAAATACTTCTGGAAGGAAAATTCATATGGCTACAGTACATACTTCTCACTGGAATTCCTCTTCCCAGCAAAATTCACCTGGGGGAGGTGATTGATGTGTATACCAAAGTTTAACACTAGACTCCTTTTATAATTTCAGACATGGCAATTTCAGTTGGATTGTCCTTCAACTGCCGCCTCTGGAGATTTTGCAAAGGTTTTCGCATGTCCTTTCTGTGCTAAAATGTCACCAACGAAGAGTGTTCATGAAAGGCACATGCGAATCCACACGGGTGAAAGACCATTCAAGTGTTCTTACTGTGAGAAGACATACAGTCAAAGAGGACACTTGACAATACATGAGCGAGTCCATACTGGTGAAAAACCGTATTCATGCTCTGTCTGTGGGAAAGCTTTCAGAAATACATCAGCCAGGAGGGCTCATATGGCCGTGCATTCAAACTTGTTTTTTCCATAATTGCTGCATTGATGGGTTAATAGGACTAAATCACCCAGTGACTCATTAATATGTGAAAAGTGACCGTGGTCATTTTCTTGATGGACTTGATCCCAAGCCGTTATTATCATATCATGGATGTTCCAAAATGGCCCTATAAGGGTCTTTGACATAGTTTATTAGCATCAACATGTACTGAGAAATGCTGCATGAAGGTATAAATAACCGCATGCAAAGATTACCGTAAAACATTTGGACTTTGGAAGATCCTGTAGCGATTCCAATGTGCCTTGTGATATACCAGTCGGAGGGTTGACTTGGGGAGGTACTGTATTTCGTAGCCTGAACCAATGTCGTATTTCTTCTTGCCATGCCAATAGGTCGCTGAAGTCTTGGTCATATTTTATGGAGATTCATCACGGTTGTCACGCATATAGAGTGGAAAAATTGCCGTCGGTAGCAAACAATTGTTGATCGTGATGGAGATTTATTGTTGCATGAGGTCATTGTTGCATTGTCATTCATGTAGTGGGAAAATTGCCATTGGTAGCAGACATTGTTGAATTGTTGGTCATTTCATGGACATTCATCACGCTTGTCATGTCATTGATACAGTGGGAAAAATCGCCATCAGTAGCAGACATTGATTGAATATGTTCCCAAAAATGCATTATTTGCGAGATGTTGGGTTTGGATGATGTGTTGCAGTCATTCGAGTGTCATTCCGTTCTCGAGGGTCTGTACGATAGCTTGATGTCCAACAAATTCTCACTGCACTAATTCTTTTCAAAAATTATATTTCAGGCAGGCCAACGCCAAAGCAGACGCTGTAACAAGATCCACAAATGTGAAATATGTGGTCGTCAATTTAAAAGTCCAAAGAACTTTAAGGAACATTTGAAAGGTTTCCACAACAACAGAGTGTATATGTGTGAAAAATGTTCGAAATCATTTCGATGGAGATCGAGTTTACGTAGTCATAAAAAGTACTGTAACTAAATGTAGATTATTATAACATTACGCCTTGGTATTAAGGCCTCCACTAATATGAGACACTTCTATTGACTATGAATAAAGCTATGGGCAATTTGGAAATGCAATGTTTCTTGACACTCTTGTATATACAAGTAGTTTTGTGAATTCCAGTATCTAATGAAATGCCTTAAACTTTGCTTAGATCGGCCAGTGCACCTAATCTCTCAGGTTTCCATGTGACATACTATAGTACTTTGATGATGTGCCATTCTAAAAAATCAGAAGAGGGTCTTCAAAATTGTGTGATGTTTTCCCACTGCACGAATGACAACCGCGTGGACTGACGCTCATTGTCAGGTCACCCTTTGGCTTGAATTAAGCACTGGGGTATTGAACAAAACATGAACAAACTGGTCTCTCTTGTCTTTATCAATGTTTTCTATGGATACAGGAGCAGGATAGCCTCCTCTCAGTTTACCCATCTCATGCAGTCGCTAAATCATTCTACCATTTCGTGTGCTTTCAGGCGTCCGAGCAGTCATATGGTGTGACCACATACGTAGATGGTCCAATTGGCCCGTTGCGGGTTATTTCGTGTCGTTGGTGTGGGAAGACTTTTACAGATACATCTAAGGGTGTGTTGGAGCAGCATGTCCGGATCCACACGGGTGAAAAACCATTCAAGTGTTCTCACTGTGGGAGGGGTTTCAGTCAGAGAGGAAACTTGACAATACACGAGCGACGTCATACTGGAGAAAGACCTTTTCTATGTTCTGTTTGTGGGAAAAGTTTTAGAAATACTTCTGCAAGGAAGAGACATATGGTTGTGCACACTTCCTGGAATTCTTAAGATAGTGTGTTTCATTCCAGATGCCTAGTTTCAAATAAAATTTTGGCAAAGGGAACAGCTAAGGCTAAGAATCCATTCGTGCGATTTTCGTGCCGCGCGATGTCGCATCCTTTGTCCACGACCAACGCGGCGGAAACAAACACTGCTTTCGAGCGTCTGCCACTCGAAAATCACGTGAATGGACAGCCAGCCTAATGGGCATTGCATTAAGTAACAGAACATGTTGTTGGGAAAGGATCTTGGCATTGGCAATGTTTCTAAAACTTAGACGTTTTGGGATTGTTTTGTATGAGATCCTCTCAACGCATGAATGTACATGTAAAAGTGTTTTGATTTGCATATAGGGTTTTCTTCAAAATGTTGCGTTCTCAAATTACATCAGCATATTCTGTCTGTTTTCAGAACCCCACGTTTTCATGGGATATTTCTTCACACCCACCAACTGCTGGAGGTCTACTGAAGATAATGAAATGCGGTTTGTGTGGCAAATTATTTCCTTCCAATTATAAACTGGAGCGGCATATCCGAGTCCATACTGGGGAAAAACCATTCAAGTGTTCATACTGCACGAAGAGTTTTCCCCAGAATTCATATTTGAAAATCCATGAACGTATTCACACAGGCGAAAGGCCTTTTCAGTGTCCAGTTTGTGACAGACGGTTTGTGGATAAGACCTCACTGAGGAAGCACGGATTGGTCCACATTGGAGCAGTGAAGAATGCACCCTGATTTGGTGGGATGTTCATGGGGTCTGTGTCCAGGATATGAAAGCAAGTGCTGAACAGAAACTTATGCAGATTTAACACCAACATAAAGTGGTTCTTTTTCACAGTCTGTGCTAAAATCTTCTTTCAAAATCGATAAGCTGTTCTTCTGTGTTGAAGGAATTAAAATCTTCAATTATTGGAGCATTTTCAATCTACAGCTCTCAGAACTAGAGGTGCACTTCCATTGTTTTCAGGTCAATGGTGGGAATGACGTGACTCAGTTTCGTCTCGATGCATTGGATTTCTGGCATGTACTATCCTGTATACTGAGAGCCATGAAAATCTGTATCCATTTTCTCAAAAAATTTTCAGGTCCAGTACAAAATGGATTAAAATTCTACCCGGTACTTTTCTTCAGTTCACTTCTGGTAATGGTTCTCCGCATTTCTACTTTCAGATCCTAGTAAATCCGGGTAGTGCACCAGTACCTTCGAAGTCCAAGTCGAAAATTTTTCTATGTTCTTTTTGTAACAAAGTCTTCCGTAAGAGAGCTAATCTCGAAACTCACATCCGCACTCACACAGGAGAAAAACCTTACAAGTGTTCTTATTGTGGAAAAGGTTTCAGCCAGAGCGGCTATGTGAAAGTCCATGAACGTATTCATACCGGCGAAAAGCCATTTGAATGTTCTTTCTGCAAAAGGAGGTTTACTGATGCTACGACGCATAGGAAGCATCAAGTGACTCACTTAAAATGAGCAACTCAGCAATAAAAAAGCACATCTTGTCCATCATATGATGAAGGGAGAATTGTCAAACATTGGATAGCATCTGGAAAAGATGTTGTTCACATTTCTGCCGTAGTTTAGCAGTTGAGGTTACGGTACACATCATATGCTTAAAGGGAGCTCTACTGACCCAGGAACATCTTAGCACTCTAGCAAATTGGCCAACTCCTCATTCGTCACTTGATTGTCTTATTTCAGATTTGTTCCTCGGTGGATGTTCAGGGAAGTCGACTTCCGTCATGTTCCATTTGTGGCAGACTTTGTCAGTCAAGATCAAAATTAAGGGAACATCTCAGGACTCATACGGGAGAAAAGCCGTTCAAGTGTCGTTTCTGTGGAAAGTGCTTCACACAGAAATGTTCTGTTTAAGGAATTGAACCCGAGGCGGAGGACCTCTGTTGAGTATCCCAAACACTCGAGGGTGGAGCTAAAACGCAGTCCAAACCCGAGGCGCTTCGCCGAGGGTTTGGACGAGTTTTACGCTCCACCCGAGAGTGTTTGGGATACTCAACAGAGGTCCGACGCCGAGGGTTCAATTTCTATTCTAAAACATCTCAAACTAAAGCTAAACCACCTTTCCATAAACCTCTCTGGCACTAAAACATTCATAGGCCTATTCAGTTCAGTGCGATTTGATTGCAAATAGGCCTATTTTGAGATGTTCAGAGTCAATCCGACCCGGCATCCGGCTCGCGGATGACGCTACGTCGATGACGCGACGTCACTGTGTAACAACATGTACATCGTGTACATCGGTGTGCAGCGCTAGGCCCAACAAGCTACAGGCATGACAGGAGCCGAAATGAGACAGCAGGGCACTTTCTTCAACGGATTTTCCGCAGGATGTGTAGCTTATGATACAAAACATTCTTGGGATAGGTCAGTGAGTATGCATCTCGCCCATATTCTTTGCACTGCCTCTCTGAATGCTCGAAGCGAGAAACACAAG
>NMRB01000080.1:90000-127279 GCA_002633025.1 Notospermus geniculatus
GGTGTAAGGCCAGTCAGTGTCATCCATTGATAGTCGTGTCATGGCTGTTCCTTTGTCTAATTTCAGATCAGTCATTCCGCTGAAGGTCAGGGATGTGGACAACTAGTGTGCAGACATTGTGGTAAACTTTTTAGGTATCGTTCAATTCTGGACACACATATGCGAACTCACACCGGAGAAAGGCCATTTCCATGTGGTTATTGTGGGAAAAGGTTCAGTCGGAAAGAAACTTTGAAAACACATGAACGAATTCATACTGGCCACAAGCCATATAAGTGTAGTTATTGTGGAAAAGAGTTCACGCAGAGAACCCCTCTAAAAACACATGAACGCATACATACAGGTGAAAAACCCTACAAGTGTTCTCATTGTGAGAAAGTGTTCAAGCTTCGGAGGAGTCTGAGAATACATCAACAAATCCACGCAAGAAAAGATCTTTGAGTGTTCCATTACAACACGAGGTTTTCAGTCTCAACGTCAGAATCCATTGCAGTAGAAATAGGGCTTCAAAGCCCCTTCAAGAGCAGGGAACAGAATTGAATAATCAGCTTTAATGAATGAAGATAACTGTTGGTCTTTCACATGAAGAGTACACGTATTTCTTTCTGCCGATGCAGACAAAAATCCTTTTGAAATGAATGTGTGACAGCGAGAAAGCATACTTTGTCAAGCTGTTGTAGCATGCCTGAGAATGTGGTTGCAGGTTGAAGACTATTTGAATTTTAGCATTAATGAAATGCATTTGGGTCTTGGCTTCCAGTTGATAGGTGCTGGTGAAGGAGTTCGACAACAGCAGATCTTGAAGGCATCAGTGTATCTCAGTACTTGGGTTATGGGTCAGTAGATCAGTCCCTTTCAGGTTTCTCTAGTTCTGAATCCCAGCTGCCAGGGTTGTGCATGGGAGGTCAAAGGACAACATGGTATATCTATCCTCTTTCTCGCCAGGGCGTCGCTTCATTTCTATTCCAGGCAAAATGCCATCCCATGTAACTCGTTTAGCCAACGTTTGAAATTTCGGACCTTTGAAATTTAGGGATCCTGTGATCTTCACTGTTGTCAAGACGATTATGGACCTTGTTAGTGTCATCCCTTGATAGTAGTGTCATGGCTGTTCCTTTGTATAATTTCAGATTGATTATTCGGCTCAAGGTTGGAGAAGCGGACACCTAATATGCACTATTTGTGGTCAGGTTTTTACGGGACATGCTAGCCTAGCCGAACATATGCGAATTCATACCGGAGACAAGCAATTTCCATGTTGCTATTGTGGAATAAGGTTCAATCGGAAAGCAGACTTGAGAGAACATGAGCGAATTCATACCGGAGAAAAACCATTTTCCTGTTGTTATTGTGGAAGAGGGTTCAGTCGGAAAGGAAACTTGAAAACTCATGAGCTAATTCACACTGGAGAAAGGCCGTACGAGTGTTGTTATTGTAGAAAAAGGTTCAGGCAGAGAACTACCTGGAATAAGCATAAACGCAGCCATAGTCATAGTAGAAAATTACTCAGAGAGTCAGATAAATCAGACAGGAGATAAGACTTGTAGGCTGATCTTCCAGCAGTTCAAAGGTTTTTCTTGCACTGCTTGTGGTTCAAAAAGGTATCTGATAGCATCGCTTGAAGGTATCATTATATCTCGGTGTGCTTCTGTTATTGGTCAGAAGGTCTCAGCCCCTTTCAGCTATTTCATCAAGTTCTGAATCCGTGCAGAGAAGTTTATAAGAGTGTTGAAGGAAACCAGCTATATCTACTGTCTTTCTCCCAGATCCGTGGTCTTTTCAGTTCTATTGCTGTCAAAATGCCATCTCTTGTACCATCTGGACCTTTGCTTGTTGAAATATGGGGATCATTTGATCTTCAGGCGTGCATTGTTGTCTTAAACTGATGCTGAGTCAAGGCAACTTTCGACCTGGTTAGTCAGTGTCATCCTTGATAGTCGTATCATGGCTGTTCCTTTGTCTAATTTCAGATCAGTCATTCGGCTCATGGTCGGAGAAGCAGCAGGTACCCAATATGCACTATTTGTGGTAAACTTTTTATGGGATATGGTAAGCTGGTCGGACATATGCGGATTCATACTGGAGAAAGGCCATTTAAGTGCTGTTACTGTGGAAAAGGATTCACTCAAAAAGGAGCTATGAAAAGACATGAACGCATTCATACAGGGGAAAAGCCATACGAGTGTCCTTTTTGCAAAATGAGGTTTTCAGATGGTTCTGCCCATAAGAGGCATAAAGCCACTCATTTCACATATCGTGTTTGACCACGTTCCCTCAGGTCTTGTGTGGAGTTTCTGATTTCTAACATTGGAGGGCGAACAGGATGACGAACTTGACATGTTTGGGTTTCCATCGGATTCCAGCTGGAAGTACCGGTATACAAGGAGCATTCTTGTCTTTGTCAGATTGTTTTCCTGTAGTAATTGGAAACTGCATATCGTCTTCTATTTCAGTGGAGTTCTGTGTAAATAAGCATCTCATAAAAATTATTCTCATCCTGAAAAATGTTGTTCTAAGCTTTCAGCCGTCGATTTTAGAGAAGCAGTTTGTTCCAAAATCTTTCACTTTTCAGTGTTTTCTGCTCCATTATGGTGTTTTTGCTTGAAATGTACATGTAAACTATCTCATGTTTACATCAAGTCAGTAATGATATTCATATTTCTACTTTCAGATTTCTCACATGTTTGGTTTTCATGGCCAAGTTTTGGACGTGAGGAACATCTCAACTTGCTCTTTCTGCAAAAAGTGGTTCAGTTCGAGATATCAGCTGACTGTTCACCTCCGAACCCACACTGGTGAAAGACCATTTCGTTGTTCATTTTGTGGGAAATCTTTCCGTCGTAAAGAGCATGTGAAACTCCATGAAAGAATTCACACAGGAGAAAAACCATACGAGTGTGACATATGTGGCAAAGCATTTGCAGTTCAGTCGAACATGAACACACATCGTGCTTCACATGTGCAGTAATTGGGACGTGTTGAGATGACATGATGAGAACTGAAGCCTTTATAGAACTGTGAAAAGCCATTTAGCTGTTCTTACTGTGGGAAAGCATTTCAAAGAAAAGAGCATGTGAAATGCCACGAAAGGTCGCATACCGGAGAAAAGCCATACGCTTGTCAGATATGTGGTAGAAGGTTCTCTGTTAAGTCCACTTTGACTACACATATGATGACTCATTAGAGAAAAGAGCATCGATGAAATTTTTCTTGAAAGATTCAAATTTTGTGACGGGGGTGCGTTTGGTTTTGAGCAGGTTTGTGTTCTGTGGATCATTCTGAATTCTAACAGTGTCTAGGCTGGCAGTTTCTTTGGGATATCAGGTTTTACAGAGGTTTTGCTTTCAATCCAAGTGATAGACTAGAGTGAAGTCCTGTTGGTGGCTGATCTGAGTGACTTCCCCAATTTTCCTGTTTTCAGTTATGTTCTTCTATTCTCTGTACCTGCAACTGTCTGTCTCCGGATCTCTTGCCAACATGACCTAGTCTATGATCAGTTACCATTTCTCTATTGCAGGTAGTTGAGCTTACATCTCCTTACCCTCAAGATGTCAGAGTATCAGTACCCTTAAATCGTACAAAATGCTCCTTGTTAGCTCACTGGGGTGAGCTATTACGATGGTGCAGCGTCCGTCGTCCGTCGTCGTCCGTCGTCGTTGTCCGTTAGCAGGGCACGTTTCGTAACCGCTGGAGCTATTGATCTGAAACTTGGTACATATATACCCCTAGGTCAGATGACCCACGACACCAAGATTTGGTCCGATTCGACTCTCAGTTTGGCCACCAGGTGGCGGAAACCAAAAACACAAAAAGTACAATAACTCCTGAACTAATGACTAGATCATCTTCAAATTTTTATCATAGGTGTAGCTAATAAGGATACATAACATATATAACGGGTTTTTGATTTGACCTACTTTTCAAGGTCACAGAGGTCAAAGTTCGACAAAAGTGACGAACCTGCCACAGTTTGTCATTATTTCACCGAGCAACTTCATATCTTGCATAAACATGCATTGGAGGGGTACCTTAAAAAATACCAAGTTTCGGCCCGATTCGACATCCAATATGGCCGCCAGGTGGCGTAACCTGAAAATCAAGTAAGTGCTATTACTCAGGAACGGCTTGACGCAGAGTGCTCAAATTTGATATTTACCTCCATCTAGATGACCTTTACATGCATGTCAAATTTCGGCCTGATTTGACTTCAAACATGGCCACCAGGTGGCGTAACCCAAAAATCATCAAAGTGCTGTAACTCAGGAACGCCTTAACCCAAAGCGCTCCAATGTGCTATGTGGCCCCCTGCAGATGACCTTTATGTCCATGTGAAGTTTCGGCCCGATCGGACATCCAATATGGCCACCAGGTGGCGTAACTCGAAAATCATCAAAGTGCTGTAACTCAGGAACGACTTGACCCAAAGCGCTCCAATGTGCTATGTGGTCCCCTGCAGATGACCTTTATGTACATGTGAAGTTGCAGCCCGATCGGACATCTAATATGGCCGCCAGGTGGCATAACCCAAAAATCATCAAAGTCTTTTCTGGGAATGACGTGACCCAGATTGCTCATAACTGATATGTACCTCCCTCTGTCATTAGACTATTATGTCCAACCCAGTGAGCACATGGTCCATGGACCATTTCATGTAATCAAGTCATTGTGTCATCGGTGTTGAAAAGGCACATGCATATCCACACGGGTGAAAAACCATTTACATGTAAATGCTCGTACTGCTCAAAGGCATTTTCTCAAAAGGGAAATCTGAATACCCATGAACGAATCCATACGAGTGAGAGACCAACGAATGTCCAAGATGTGGGAAGTGATTTTCTGATCCCTCTGCATTCAAGAAGCATAAGAAGGTTTCTCATCTGGATATGATGTGATGCCCTTCTGCAGGAAATGTTCAACTTCATAGGTGTACAGGCTTCTGCAAGTCAAAGTTTTGATTGAATTGGTCTGATACTTACAGCATAATCACCCGCCATAGACTTCTTCGTAGAGTTTGACACTTTTCTAACTTCTTGATGGTTCTTCACATTACTCTTTTAAGTCTTTTGAATGTGCGGACTAGGAAATTTTTATGGAAATTGTTCACTGAGTTTTTAAAGGTTGACAAATTTGTTGATACATTGTCAAACAAGCTGATAGTAGTTTCTCTTTCTACTTCCAGATGTTTGATCCACTCTGGCTTCCACGTAACACATTTCGGTGTCCCACTTGTCCCAAGATCTTCATAACGAAGACTGCTTTCGAAAGACACATGAGAATTCACTCCGGTGGAGAGCCATTTAGATGTTCCTACTGTGAAAAAACGTTCACTAAGAATAGCTCGCTTGTAGCTCATCTCAGAACCCACACGGGTGAAAAACTGTTTCAGTGTTCAGTCTGCAGCAGATCTTTCAGTCGAAAAGTGCATCTGAACACTCATCTCAGACTTCATACTGGTGTCAAACCATTTCAATGTACCGTCTGCAACAAATGTTTCTCTGACAAGTCCAATTTCCGAAAACACATCATGCGACACAACATGGACAATACATAATAGAGTTGTTGTCTACTCATAACTGTTGGGCACTTCAAACAGTTCACTGTAGGGTGACAATACTTGCAATGTACAGCAACAGTTGGAGACCTTCAACAGTCCGTGAATAGACAACAACTCTAATGTTTAAATTTTTCATCCGCAGTTGAACCTGTCCATATTTTTGTAGTAGATTCTCTCTTCCACTAGGGCTAGGCCTTTGAATCTGTTGGCATCAATTTTATCAGTCTTAACTATTGGCTACACACTAGCAGGAAAAGGCCAGGGCCGACCGAATCGAAACTCCGATAGCACTAACAGGGCCTAACAGAGAAACTCTGTAATGGTAAAAGGCATTGCATACCTCTCTGTTAGGCACTGTTAGTGCTATCGGAGTTTCGATTCGGTCGGCCCTGAATTCCACAAAAAAGTCAAGGTATTGTCTGACTTTGTGAACAGTCTTCAACAATTTTATTCCCTCGCATAATTTGAAGTTTTCCTGGACCACATCAGGATAGTGTAAGTTCGTAAGTCATGGGATTTGGAAGACTGCAACCAGATTTTTCCAGCTAATCACGTCAATAGGTCATGCCTGAGGTTTTATCAATTATCAGGGATCAGTTCTTCAGTCACTGATTTGATTTCCCATTTTCTACTTTCAGATGTTTGGATCTCGTGTTTGGTCTTGTGGTTCCAGTGGTGCCAGTCAAGCTCCACATAAAATCTTCGCTTGCACTTCGTGCGACAAGCAATTTAACGCAAGAAGTTTGTTGGAGGCTCATATTCGTGTTCACACCGGGGAAAAACCGTTTGCATGTTCATTCTGTGACAAGCGCTTTAGTCAGAAAGGGAACCAAAAAGCGCATGAAAGAGTTCACACTGGGGAAAAACCATTTGAATGTCATGTCTGTGGAAAGAGATTTTCTGACAGTTCATCTTGTAAGAGGCATGCAGCCAACCATTTTATCGTGTAGGCCTACCAGTTGGACTAGATCGCGTCCGGGAATATGTCAATGTTGAGAAGCTCGGAAAACGACCTATTCATGAAATTGGGATAAATTGTGGAGGAGGACCATACTTACAACTGGGGCTGGTAGACACGAGTTGCCATTGAGTTTTTAAAGGTTGACAAATTTGTTGATAGATTGTCAAAACAAGCTGATAGTAGTTTCTCTTTCTACTTCCAGATGTTTGATCCACTCTGGCTTCCACGTAACACATTTCGGTGTCCCACTTGTCCCAAGATCTTCATAACGAAGACTGCTTTCGAAAGACATGTGATAATTCACACGGGTGAAAAGCCATTTAGATGTTCCTACTGTGAAAAAAGGTTCACACGGAAAGGACATTGGAAAACCCATGAACGCATTCATACTGGGGAGAAACCATTTAAGTGTCAGACGTGCGGGAAGGGGTTCGCTGATAGTTCAGCCTTCAGGAGGCACAAAGGAATGCACATAAGAAAACAGTCTTCACTCCATTGAAAGTTCCCCCACCGTAGTCAAAATAGTTTACTGAAAGTGAGAAAGAGTAATTCCTGTTAGTAATCTTTTACCTCTTTCTCTACTTTCAGATGTTGCACCCCATCTCAAGTGCCTTGTCAAAAGGACAAGAATCACCTCAACCCATGAGATGTCCTACCTGCAAGAAAGCTTTCGCGTTTAATAGCTCGCTTGTAGTTCATCTCAGAACCCACACGGGTGAAAAACCGTTTCAGTGTTCAGTCTGCAGCAAATCATTCAGTCAAAAAGTGTATCTGTCCACTCATCTCAGAGTTCATACCGGTGTCAAACCATTTCAGTGTTCCACGTGCAACAAATCTTTCACTTATCGATCAGGTCTGAACACTCATCTCAGACTCCATACCGGTGCCAAACCTTTTCAGTGTACCATCTGCAACAAATCTTTCAATGACAGTTCCAATTTCCGAAGGCACAAAATCACTCAACACAATCTGAAGTAAATTTTTCTTCCCCTATTGAACCTGGATTCTGTGCATAAATAAACTTGTGCGTGATTCCATCTCTCCCAGGGTTGGTACATGTAGCCTACATGTAGCTCTGTTCCTGAGTTAGTACATTTATCTCGCGTCTCAACTTCAAACATGTACATGTATCTCTCTTCCCAAGTTTGTGCATGTAGTTTGCTTCACGATTTTGGTGTACCCCGTACATCTCTCTTCTTGTTTGCTGAATTTTGTACATGTAGGCCTACATGTACCGGTATCTCTCTCATTGATAATTTTATACATGTATCTCTCATTGAGAACTTTGTACATGTATCTTCCAGTTCCATTCCAGTCGATTGCCATAGATAGGTCAAATTGGAGGTGCATTTGGTCCAGCTGGGGGGGGGGGTTGCTCAGGTGATTTTGAAGTTGGATGGTGTCGAAGTGATTCGTGCTGGCTTTCAGGATTTCAGATCATTGTATAGCTGTGCTGTCAGTGAGTTGACCAATAGATGTCATTATGGCCCAATCCAGTGCATATGTTAACTGACCCATTCATTCTTGATTGAGCACCAATCAACAGACGTTTCTTTTACATTGATCCGCTAGAACTTTGCTGCCATCTTTTGGCAATACGTCCTATTCTCTGTAACATCGGAAAATGTTCTCATCCTGGTGAACCACTTTTACTTGAAATGACAAAGAGTGATATTCATTGGTAATTTCATACCTCTCTCTATACTTTCAGATGCTGCGCCCAGTCTCAAGTGTTGTGTCAACTGGACAAAAATCTCAACCCGTACGCTGTCATATCTGCAAGGAAGTTTTTGCATATAATAGCTCGCTTGTGGCTCATCTCAGAACCCACACGGGCGAAAAACCCCTTCAGTGTTCATTCTGCTACAAATCTTTCAGTCATCGGGGTCATCTGAACACTCACCTCCGAATTCATACTGGTGTCAAACCATTTAAATGTACCATCTGCAACAAATCTTTCTCAGACGGTTCTAATTTCCGAAAACACAAATTCACTAAACACAATCTGATATAAAAGTGTCTTCTGCAGTTGAACCTGTAAGTTATTTCTGTGATGAATGATATTCCATGCATGAACTTGTGAGAATTTGTACAAAATTCATAATGTATCTCTCCTCCCAAGTTTGTACATGTACTGGGGTATTTTTCTTCCAGAATGTATTCATGTATCTCTCGTCCAGCTAGACTGGTACCCGGTCTTCTGGTCAGCTTGCATTCGAAGACCGGTGAAACCAAATGATCTGAGCCGGAATTCCGGCTCGTGACGTCATTCTACAGCAATGCATTCTCCCGAACTAAATATAGACCAGCGGGCGCCATGATGGTTTTATGCATTTGCTTGCGTCTGTCCTAGTATTTTTAATCAGGACAGTGTTCGGTCTATCATCCAGCAATGTCTTTCACCTTAGAAACCCGATTCTATTTCATACCGGTATCCAGTGTTTATAAATACATGTACATCTCTCCTCCAGCTGAATTCAAATTGAATGACACAGGTTACCGTATGTTTTGAGTTGCTTTGCTTGCCCAGGCCTGATGGATTGCTTCTTAATTGGTTCTCAATGCAAGTTATTCTGAATCTTGCCATTTTGAAATGTCAAGGCCTACATTCACTGTGCCTTTGAACTCAAAGTCTGAAGGGGTAGCGATGTGAACCTTTGATGGTTCAAGATTTTGCTGGTCGATCCTCATATTCTCTGTAATGTCTCCCTGTTGTAAGACACTTCGATTTGAAATGATAGCCAGTAATACTCGTTACTGATTTATACCTCTTTCTCTACTTTCAGATGCTGTTCCCTGTCTCGTGTATCTCGTCAAAAGGACGAATATCTCCTCAGCTCATAAGTTGGACTATAACCCCCACGGGTGAAAAACTATTTCCTTGTTCAGAGTGTGGCAAGTGTTTCCGCCGGCGAGCGGATCTTAGGGCTCATTTCAGACATCATACCGGTGTCAAACCATTTCAATGTTCCATCTGCAACAAATCTTTCACTTATCGATCGCATCTGAACACTCATCACAGACTTCATACAGGTGTCAAACCTTTTCACTGTACAATCTGTGATAAGTATTTCACTGTTGGTTCCAATTTCCGAAGGCACAAAATCACCAAACATAATCTGACATAAATTTTTCCTGCTGCATTGAGATAGGGGCATTCTGTTCTCAAACTGCCACACTCTGCATTCTGCATTATAAGTCAATAATGGGTTGCCCGGTTCAGTTAATATTTCTCTAGTATAGCGGGTGTGTTTAGGTGTGTTTGCCATTGATTTGATTTGAGATGCTGTTCCTTCTGCTTGCCTTGGCCTGCTGCATTCGAACTTCAAATATGGCAACCAGGCAGCCATCTTGAAAATTGGACATTGCCCGTGTCTCATACACAGTAAAAGCTGAGAGGTTTTAACCTTTCCTGAATATATATATCTCGGTATTTTCTTGGGATTAGGTGGAGATCTGTTCAAAACATTGAAACATGACTTGCATAGTCACATTTTGGTGTGAAATGACCTTAACCTAAAAACCTGATCATAACATGAGGCATTCCTCTTTCTACTTGCAGATACTGTGTCCAGGGGACAGTCAGCAGGTTCCTCATGGGTTAGGCTCACAGTACTCAGCGTACACGTGGAACAGGAGGTGTGGTAAAATCAATCTTGGGAAAGAAACTCATTTGAAACACATGCAAGGTCACATTGTGAGGAGACGTTTCAAGTGTCCATTCTGTCCTAAATTATTCGCTAACAAAAGTAATATGACAACACATACACGAATTCACACGGGAGAAAAGCCATATCCGTGTCATATTTGCGGGAAGGCATTTTCGGATTGCTCCAATAGGAATGCTCATATGATTATCCATAGGAGGCCCTGATCTTGATCGTCGAGTATAGGGATTTGAGATTCTTGTGGAAGCCCTCTTGATTGTCTGATAAAGGAATGTGAAATTCGGGTGGTATAGGGTTGTGATATTCTGGTTAAAGCCCCCTTGCTTCTCTGGTATGGGGTTGTGAAATTCTGGTGAAAGCCCTCATGAAGAGGCAGGCTCGTTTTGCAGATCCAGGCTGAATGTCCAAAGATCCAGCATCAGGATGATGTTTCTGGTTGAAATGGAGCATTTCTTTTGTTTTCAGGGCTTGACATTTTCTCACCCAGCAGATGTGCATCCTAGTGTTGAACCCAACATTTGTTGCATAAGTTATCTCATATCATCTGATTTATGTTACAAACATTCTGACATTTCCTGGTTCTTACACGCTGCATTTCCGTTTCTATTTGCAGATACCTACTTCAAGTGACAATCTATCAGTGTCCCAAGGCTTAGAAACAGTGTATCAGCTTCAAAAAAGTGCTCATCTCAAACATGTGCAGCAAGTGCATGGAATAGCAAGGCCCTTCAAGTGTTCCTTCTGTCCTAAAACCTTTGCTCATAAAGGAAACCTGACCAAGCACGAAAGAACCCACACCGGGGAAAAACCATATAAATGTCAGATTTGTGGGAGGGCATTTGCAAATAGTTCAAATAGGAAGGCACATCTTACTGTTCATGTAAATCTTAGAAACACATGACCTGAATAAGGTTTTCCATGAAGGTGCAAGAATCTGGTAGTAGAGCATTTCTTACGTTTTCAGGGCTTGACATTTTCTCACCCAGCAGACATGCATCCTAGTTGAACCCAACATTTGTTGCATCAGCCATCTTGGATCATCTGATTTATGTTACAAATATTCTGACATTTCCTGGTTCTTACACGCTACATATCCATTTCTATTTGCAGATACCTACTTCACGTGACAATCCATCAGTGTCCCAAGGCACCTTAGAAACAGTGTATCAACTTCAAAAAAGTGCTCATCTCAAACACATGCAGCAAGTGCATGGAGTAGCAAGGCCCTTCAAGTGTTCCTTCTGTCCTAAAACTTTTGCTCAGAAAGGGGACCTGAACAGACACGAAAGAGTTCACACAGGAGAAAAACCATATTTATGTCATATTTGCAAGAGGGCATTTTCAACTAGTTCAAATAGGAACACACATCTTTATACTATTCATGTGAATCCTAGAAAAACCTAGAGGTGGTTTTCCACGATGGTACAGGAATCTGATAGTTTCTTGTGATAGTATTGGTGGCGAACTCCAGTTCAGAATTGTTTTGTTCAGAATATTTTGGCACAGGAGTGCTGATCTTGCTGTTCATAGGAACTCAGCAAACAAATTTTCTGGGGTGGTGCAGGAATTTGGCAGTTAATTGCTAAAGCATTGGAGAGGAGCTTACGTAGTCTAGCTTTTCTTAGGTTCAAGGCCTTGGTGGTGGCTTCGAATGTTCGTCTGTTGTACCAGTCAATAACTTTCATTCCATGTACCACATTATATGGAATATCCAGTACTTGGGAAATAGGTATTTTTTTTCTCCTTGCAGCTCACTGTTGATCAAAACAATTTGTTACGTGATTACATCTTGTACAACACACAAGTTGCTCTGAGAATCAGTGGACAAAAACTTGATTATTTGGATCTTCTCTGGTTCTAAATGGCATTTCTCTTTCTACTTACAGATGCCTTCTTCAAGTCCTTGTTGGTCGTTTTCCCAAGGTTTTGACTCTCCAGATACGTACGATTGTTTTCTATGTGGACGAATCAACGTCGGAAAAAGTACTCATCTGAATCACATGCAGACTCATGCGACTGCTGCAAGGCGCTACATATGTTCATTTTGTGCTAAAACATTCACTCAGAAAGGGAATCTGACCAAACATGAACGTATTCACACTGGGGAAAAGCCATATAAGTGTCGAGTTTGTGGGAAGGCCTTCTCTGATAGTTCCAATCGGAATGCCCACATGGCATGTCATCATCCATGACCTTGAAGCCAGGCTAATTACTGTTTCTGATGTCCTTGTCAAATAAGTGTCCAGTGGGCAGAGGAGGTCCCAGGCAGAAACAGTCTGCGTTATTTCCTTCTAGACTTCATAGTTAATGTGTGGTTAGGTTTTGAATGATTTTTTTTTTGGATTTTCAGATTCTCTCAGGTTTTGTTTATCATCTTGTTGAGGAATTCGATGAACATCCTGAATGCTCTCTTTGAGCTGTCAAATTGTGACAAATAAGTCACTGTACTGTCTTGTTTCTGAGATGAAAGATATGGTGGACTTGCTTGTAGATGCCGGGAGCACTATAACCCTCTCTTCAGGATAAGTCGTTGAATTTGACGGTGGATCATGTTCCAACTTATCCAGCACTCTTTCACTGTCATTAAAAAAGGAAATTGCTGATACGGTCACATTTTATTCCAGGTTTTTATTCAGCTTGAAATACTCATAGTTGATTTTCCACTTACCAAATCCCACCATTGTGTAATTTCAGATGGACGAAGGTGTTGGTGATTCCTCATTCAGCTTGAAGTTCCAACCTGGTGGAGTACCTAGTGTCGAGCGTCCCTTCGGCTGTCCATCCTGTCCCAAAAAATTTGTTAGCAAGTCCAAGTTGGAAACCCATTTCCGAGTCCACAGCGGAGAGAGACCATTCATTTGCCCCTTCTGTACAAAAGGTTTCCAACAGAATAGCATATTGAAAAAGCATATTCGGGTCCACAGTGGGGACAGACCATTCGTTTGTACCTACTGCAACAAAGGTTACAAATCAGATGGTGACTTGAAATTGCATATTCGAGTCCACTATGGAGAAAAACCATTCATTTGTCCCTACTGCAACAAAAATTTTAAACAGAATAGCGACTTGACGACACATATTCGGGTCCATACGGGAGAGAGACCATTCATTTGTCCCCAATGTAACAAAGGTTTCAAACAGAATAGCGAATTGAAAACACATCTTCGTTCCCACAGCGATGAGACCCCATTCATTTGTACCTATTGCAACAAAGGTTTTAAGCTGAAAAGTGGTTTGCAGAGACATATTCGCGTCCATACCGGAGAGAGACCATTCATTTGTACCTACTGCAACAAAGGTTTTAAGCAGCATGGCAATTTGACAACACATATTCGCATAATTCATTCAGGGGAAAAATCCTGAACGGCTTGAGTGTTGGAAATGTTTCAATGATTAGCAACACCCATATGCAGAGTGCATATGATGAAACATTGGGGCATGTATACATTTCATAAACCTACTTAAGTCGAAGTGCGAACTTATCCTTTGTTCAACACAAAAAGATAAATATCACGCTTCGATGTAAGTGAGAGTGTTTAGAAATATGGACCCAGATTGCTGGAATAACAATTTTGCAGTGTCCAACTTTTTGTTGGACTTTCACGCCGGGACAATGCAGCTTATACAATGTACATACGTAGCCAGATGATGGTGGACCACAGTTGACTGTCATTTGTGGCCTGTATAATGAGGTCTTTGCTTTGCTGTTCCCAGTTCAAATTCCTCCCAGCAGTTAGTGTCAAATATTCTCTCTAAAACTTGCATCATGATGATCTCTCAATCCAGTATTCTCAGATTTCAGGTATGTGTAGGTAATGCATTACAGAGGTGTGTAAGAAACATTTCTGACTGTTACACGATTTCAGGCTTCCTGTTCAGGTGTTCACATATGACCTAACTTCTGACGTTTTGTGTGAACCATCTTCGTTTCAGAACAGTTTTCAAGCTCCTCGTGCCACATCCAGTTACGGAAGTGGCGAACACCCTTGCCGATGGTGTGGTGCTGTATTTGCGTCATCATCAGGGTTAGAGGCCCATGAGCAGGTGCATTTTACTGGTAAACGTCAATTTCAGTGTGATTTTTGCCAAAAAGTGTTCAGTTCTAAAAGTAATTTGACAGTGCACATGCGTCTGCACACCAATGTTAGGCCATTCCAATGCAAATCATGTGGCAAGAAATTCAATCGCAGTACTCAATTAAAAACCCACTTGATTGTTCATTGGAAGGAATCTCAACAACAGGACCTGTAACACTGTGTCATATGGAATGTTCTGTTGAATCTTGTGAGTAATTAGTTCTTGTGCATGGGGGCATGGAGGTATAATAAATAATTATTATACCTCTATGATGGGGGTTAGCTCACTGGTGAACGGGTTTACTCAGACGTTCTTTCTCTGAGGCACTAGTAGGCCTAGGCTTTGGAATGTTATTATTTTTAGCACCATATGAAAAGATTGTTGCCATTTATCCAGTTTGAATTTGTATTAGTAGGCCTAATCTACGAACGAATTGCCCCAGTTTGAATTTGTATTAGTAGGCCTAATCTACGAACGAATTGCCCCATTATATTCAATGCTGCCATCATGGTTGTTCCCAGGCAGTCTGTAATCATTTGAATTTTGTACACTTATTAAAATTGCTGTAATATAAAATTTGTATTTCCATGTGAATATACATGTATATATACATACATTTTGTACAATCAAAGAATTATCGATGAAAATACATAGTGTGAATTGTGTTAGGGTCATCAATACATGAATGAATATGTGACCGGGATTTTGTTTTGTTAAATGAGAATTTTGTATTGTATTTGCATTAGTTTTTTCCGTGTGGGCCTCAGCCTCAGCATTGCCATTATTGGCCTGGTTAGTACAGAACAGGCCGTCTCAAGCTACACATTTGTCGTCACTTGAAAGACACAAGGTACAAGGCACCATGGCTTAGTGTTCCATGTGACAGACTGAAGAGCCAGGAATGATTAGTCCCGCCGCATGGCACAGAATTAATCATTCCGGGACCTGCCGTTTGGTAAGCGGATGTGAGACCTCTAGGCTATGAATGCTCCTCCAATCTCTGTATGAGAATCTTGTGGAGCTATTTTGCTGATTCTGTAACTTTTTTGATGGCATTTGCATTATAGAAACTATTTTTACTTGCCTGGCTAAGCATTTCTGTAATCACATATTGTAGATGATAAATAGCCTACACATATACCGGTATCTCACCTGCCTGTCAGGCCTACATGTATAGTACTTTATCCACGGACATTATTTTGTATTGTATAGTCAGTCTTTCCTTGGAGGAATTATACTGACAGTATAAATCAGTATAATTCCTCCAAGGTCTTTCTTTACAGTTTATCGTGGCAAGGCTGTTCCGTAATCCAATGAATATAAGGCAGCATTGCCTTGATGAGGGTCAACACTTGTTTTGGCCAACCTCTCAACAGAGGATGGTCATTGGATCTTTGTTGCATTGGCCTTACTTATTTGTAATCGTCGAAAAGGATTGATAACACTGCTACCGTAATAGGTTTCATACAAAATGTAAACTCTGAAGGGGGTGTTCACAGCAAATTCAGTTTGAACAGTTTATCGTGCGTTTTTTGTCAGTCATGTGTCATCACACTTTACGATTTTCCGGTAATGAAGAAAATCCACACTTGTCTGTGAAAATTGCATGGAAAACACAAATCACATTTGTTGTAAATCCCTCTTTAATGTCATTGTATCATCACTAGAAATCTCTATTTTTTAAAATGTAAGTCATGATTAAATACATATTCAAGTATAAATTTGAATCTCGGGTTCTGTCTTTCATTCATGGTGGTGGAGTGCCCCCCGGCAATCTCTCCAATCCTTTGTTGGTGTCCCTAATTGAAGATTAAACCACAGTGTCTCAAGTGATATGCCTCCATAGGCTAAGTGCTCTAGTGCTCATTGAAAGTCAGTCAAAAAGGAACCAATGGATTGATGAAACGCTGGCAGATAGCCTAGATCGACATGTTTCTCTGTGTGTCCTCTACATGTATTGTCAAGTCGCCGCTTATTCCGTCAGACCTTGGAGGAATTTTAGTATAATTCCTCCAAGGTCAGACAATAGAAGGGGAACATTCAAAGATGGGAACGCTGGGAGATATGTTACACCGGTATCAAGTTTCACACAATTAAACATGCACTAATTAAAGTTAGGCCATGTAAAAAAATAGTTGGTTACCAGTAGCATCCTTCCACTCCTCTCAGTATTCTGAGGAGGATGGGAGGTTTTAAAAAAATTTTTAATGAGTTTGAGATGCATGTTACCATGGTAATCATGGCAACCTGAGGGTAATTCCAAATAGGCCTATACCGGTACTTTCTATCCATTTCTGTGTTGTTAATTATGCTGAAGGGGTTATTGTCGTCCTGGGTACACATAAAGTGTACCCAGGTTCGATGTCGTCAAGTGAAATTGTACCCTGGGTCCACTTTCTTAACTGCTGCCAAGGGGGCCATACTAAATATTAGAGTAAGATGTAAAAAAAGGACTGGAGTGATAAATGCCATTCAACATGTTCAAGCCAAACTGCTCGTTGAAATGTTTGGTCAGATGATCTTCAGGTGTGTTGTCTTGGACTGATGCTCAGTCGAGACGATGATGGACGTCATTAGCAGTAGTCATGTCATGGCTGTTCATTTGTCTAATTTCAGATCGGTCATTCTGCTCAAGGTCAGAGATGTGGACAGCTAGTGTGCACATATTGTGGTAAATCTTTTAGGCATCGTTCAAGGCTGGACGAACATATGCGAACTCATACGGGAGAAAGGCCATTTGCGTGTGGTTATTGTGGAAAAAGGTTCGGTCAGAAAGGAGGCTTGAAAATACATGAACGAATACATACCGGAGACAAGCCATATAAGTGTAGTTATTGTGGAAAAGAGTTCACACATGTATCAAATATGAAAACACATGAAGTCTCGCATAGGCTACAGGCATCTTGAGAAAGTCAGGTCGTTGACAGTCATCCCCTCCCTCAATGCCTTGAGGACATCCATCCCATTTTGCTGTGTCAGAGGGACATTCCCTCGTGTACACACCTTGTGTGTATTGTCATAATAGTTGTTACAATTCAGTCAACGTGTCGATATTTTCAAGGCTACTTAACACTTTTATGGTGGCAATTCACTACTAATGAACAAAAATGCATCAATCAATGTCGATATTTTCAAGGCTACTTAACACTTTTATGGTGGCAATTCACTACTAATGAACAAAAATGCATCAATCAATGTATCTAATTGGCTTATCTCAGCCCCTTTCAGATTTGTCAAGTTCCGAGTCGCAGTTGCTACATGTAGGTTTGGGAGTGTTTTAGGACAACATGGCAGGCATATCTATTGTCTTTCTCATCAGGTCATCTCTTCAGTTCTGTTCCAGTCAAAATACGATCTCTTGCAACCTTGTTAAAAGCTGACCTTTACTTGTTGAAATGTGGGGGTCAGGCCAATCAGTGTCATCCCTTGATAGTCGTGTCATGGCTGTTCCTTTGTCTAATTTCAGATCAGTCATTCCGCTCAAGGTCAGGGATGTGGGCAGCTGCTAGTGTGCTCATATTGTGGTAAAATTTTTAGGTATCGTTCAATTCTGGACACACATATGCGAATTCATACCGGAGAAAAGCCATTTCCATGTGGTTATTGTGGGAAAAAGTTCAGTCGGAAAGAAACCTTGAAAAGACATGAACGAATTCACACCGGAGACAAGCCGTATAAGTGTAGTTATTGTGGAAAAGAGTTCACACAGAGAACAAATATGGAAACACATGAACGCGTGCATACATGCCGGTGAAACCCTACAAGTGTTCTGTAATAGGCCTATCAAGTGTTCTTGTTAATATATTTGTGAGAACACATCAGCGGATCCACACAAGAAAACCTCTTTGAGTGTTCCATTATAACACGAGGTTTTCAGTCTCAGCGTCAGAATCCACTGCAGTCAGTGGAAACAGGGCTTCAAAGCCCCTTCAAAAACAGGGAACAGAATTCAATAATCAGCTTTAATGAAAGTCTTTCACCTGAAGAGTACAAGTATTTCTGCTGATGCGGACAAAAATCCTTTTGAAATGAATGTGTGACAGCAAGAAATCATACTTTGTCAAGCTGTTGCTGGATGTCTGAGAATGTGCTTGTTGAATTCTAGCATTAAAGAAATGTAATTGGGTTTTAGCTTAGTTGATAGGTGCTGGTGAAGGAGTTCGACAACGGCAGATCTTGAAGGTATCAATGTATCTCATTCTCAGTACTTAGGTTATGGGTCAATAGATCAGCCCCTTTCAGAGTTGTCAAGTTCTGAATCCCAGTTGCCAGGTTTGGGAGTGTTTTAGGACAACATGGCAGGCGTATCTACTGTCTTTCTCATCAGGTCATCTCTTCAGTTTATTCCAGTCAAAATGTGATTTCTTGCAACCTTGTTAAAAGCTGACCTTTACTTGTTGAAATATGGGGGTCAGGCCAGTCAGTGTCATCTCTTGATAGTCGTATCATGGCTGTTCCTTTGTCTAATTTCAGATCAGTCATTCCGCTCAAGGTCAGGGATGTGGGCAGCTGCTGGTGTGCTCATATGTGATCTCTTGCAACCTTAAAAGCTGACCTTTACTTGTTGAAATGTGGGGGGTCAGGCCAATCAGTGTCATCCCTTGATAGTCGTATCATGGCTGTTCCTTTGTCTAATTTCAGATCAGTCATTCCGCTCAAGGTCAGGGATGTGGACAGCTAGTGTGCAGACATTGTGGTAAACTTTTTAGGTATCGTTCAATTCTGGACACACATATGCGAACTCATACCGGAGAAAGGCCATTTGCATGTGGTTATTGTGGGAAAAGGTTCAGTCGGAAAGAAACTTTGAAAACACATGAACGAATTCATACTGGCTACAAGCCATATAAATGTAGTTATTGTGGAAAAGAGTTCACGCAGAGAACCCCTCTGAAAACACATGAACGCATACATACAGGTGAAAAACCCTACAAGTGTTCTCATTGTGAGAAGGTGTTCAAGCTTCGGAGGAGTCTGAGAATACATCAACAAATCCACGCAAGAAAAGATCTTTGAGTGTTCCATTACAACACGAGGTTTTCAGTCTCAACGTCAGAATCCATTGCAGTAGAAACAGAGCTTCAAATCCCCTTCAAGAGCAGGGAACAGAATTGAATAATCAGCTTTAATGAATGAAGATAACTGTTGGTCATTCACCTGAAGAGTACACGTATTTCTTTCTGCTGATGCATACAAAAATCCTTTTGAAATGAATGTGTGACAGCAAGAAATCATACTTTGTCGAGATATTGCGGCATGCCTGAGAATGTGCTTGCAGGTTGAAAACTATTTGAATTTTAGCATTAATGAAATTCATTTAGGTCTTGGCTTCCAGTTGATAGGTGCTGGTTATTCGACGACAGCAGTTCTTGAAGGCATCCGTGTATCTCAGTACTTGGGTTATGGGTCAGTAGATCAGTCCCTTTCAGGTTTCTCTAGTTCTGAATCCCAGCTGCCAGGGTTGTGCATGGGAGGTCAAAGGACAACATGGCATACCTATCCTCTTTCTCGCCAGGGCGTCGCTTCATTTCTATTCCAGGCAAAATGCCATCCCTTGGAACTCGTTTCGCCAACCTTTGAAATTTCCGACCTTTGAAATTTAGGGGTCCTGTGATCTTCACTGTTGTCAAGACGATTATGGACCTTGTTAGTGTCATCCCTTGATAGTCGTGTCATGGCTGTTCCTTTGTCTAATTTCAGATTGATTATTCAGCTCATGGTTGGAGAAGCGGACACCTAATATGCACTATTTGTGGTCAGGTTTTTACAGGACATGCTAGCCTAGCCGAACATATGCGAATTCATACCGGAGACAAGCAATTTCCATGTTGCTATTGTGGAATAAGGTTCAATCGGAAAGCAGACTTGAGAGAACATGAGCGAATTCATACCGGAGAAAAACCATTTTCCTGTTGTTATTGTGGAAGAGGGTTCAGTCGGAAGGGAAACTTGAAAACTCATGAGCTAATTCACACTGGAGAAAGGCCATATGAGTGTTGTTATTGTAGAAAAAGGTTCAGGCAGAGAACTACCTGGAATAAGCATAAACGTAGCCATAGTCATAGTAGAAAATTACTCAAAGAGTCAGATAAATCAGACAGGAGATAAGACTTGTAGGCTGATCTTCCAGCAGTTCAAAGGTGTGTCTTGCACTGCTTGTGGTTCAAAAAGGTATCTGATAGCATCGCTTGAAGGTATCATTATATCTCGGTGTGCTTCTGTTATTGGTCAGAAGGTCTCAGCCCCTTTCAGCTATTTCATCAAGTTCTGAATCCGTGCAGAGAAGTTTATAAGAATGTTGAAGGAAACCAGCTATATCTACTGTCTTTCTCCCAGATCCGTGGTCTTTTCAGTTCTATTCCTGTCAAAATGCCATCTCTTGTACCATCTGGACCTTTGCTTGTTGAAATATGGGGATCATTTGATCTTCAGGCGTGCATTGTTGTCTTAAACTGATGCTGAGTCAAGGCAACGATCGACCTGGTTAGTCAGTGTCATCCTTGATAGTCGTATCATGGCTGTTCCTTTGTCTAATTTCAGATCGGTCATTCGGCTCATGGTCGGAGAGGCAGCAGGTACCCAATATGCACTATTTGCGGTAAACTTTTTATGGGACATGGTAAGCTGGTCGGACATATGCGGATTCATACTGGAGAAAGGCCATTTAAGTGCTGTTACTGTGGAAAAGGGTTCACTCAAAAAGGAGCTATGAAAAGACATGAACGCATTCACACAGGGGAAAAGCCATACGAGTGTCCTTTTTGCAAAATGAGGTTTTCAGATGGTTCTGCCCATAAGAGGCATAAAGCCACTCATTTCACATATCGTGTTTGACCACGTTCTCTCAGGTCTTGTGTGGAGTTTCTGATTTCTAACACTGGTGGGTGAATAGGAAGGTACGCACTTGACATACATATATTTGGGTTTTCATTCAATTCCAGCTGGAAGTATACAAGGAGCATTCTTGTCTTTATCAGATTGTTTTTCTGTAGTCATTGGAAACTGCATATCATCTTCCATTTCTTTGGAGTTCTGTGTAAATAAGCATCTCATAAAAATAATTGTCATCCTGTGAAAAATGTTAAGCTTTCAGTAGTCGATTCTAGAGACGTGGATTTCCAAAATCGTTCATTTTTCAGTGTTTTCTGTTCCATTATGGTGTTGCTTGAAATATACATGTAAACTATCTCATGTTTACATCAAGTCAGTAATGATATTCACATTTCTACTTTCAGATTTCTCACATGTTTGGTTTTCAAGGCAAAGTTTTGGACGTGAGGAACATCTCAACTTGCTCTTTCTGCAAAAAGTGGTTCAGTTCGAGATACCAGCTGAATGTTCACCTCCGAACCCACACTGGCGAAAGACCATTTCATTGTTCGTTCTGTGGGAAGTCTTTCCGTCGTAAAGAACACGTGAAACTTCACGAAAGAATTCACACAGGAGAAAAACCATACGAGTGTGACATATGTGGCAAATCGTTTGCAGTTCAGTCGAACATGAACACACATCGTGCTTCACATGTGCAGTAATTGGGACGTGTTGAGATGACATGATGAGAACTGAAGCCTTTATAGAACTGTTTTCAATTAATTTCTGATGGATCTAGGCCCCTATGCATTTACAGGTTTAGTTTGCTTTAAAATCAACTGGATTCTTTGTTTGAATTGTTTATTAGGTCATATAGGCCTAGGTTGCAACAGTGGTCAAAGGATTTGGCTTTTCTGTTGATTTCTCAAATGAGTGTATTTCACATTGCAATTTACTTCAGCCTGATTTCCCCAGGTTAAGTGTGAAATAATAACGCATGTCAATATTTCTACTTGCAGGTGCTTGGGTCGTCTGTTCGACAGCCACCTGGTGTTCCGTCTGTTAACACTGGCCGTCTGCATTCGTGTTCTTACTGTGGAAAAATCTGCTTTTCAAAAAGCATCCTGAAAGTCCACCTTCGAACCCACACCGGTGAAAAGCCATTTAGCTGTTCTTACTGTGGGAAAGCTTTTCAAAGAAAAGAGCATGTGAAATGCCACGAAAGGTCGCATACCGGAGAAAAGCCATACGCTTGTCAGATATGTGGTAGAAGGTTCTCTGTTAAATCCACTTTGACTACACATATGATGACTCACTAGAGAAAAGAGCATCGATGAAATTTTTCTTGAAAGATTCAAATTTTGTGACGGGGGTGCGTTTGGTTTTGAGCAGGTTTGTGTTCTGTGGATCATTCTGAATTCTAACAGTGTCTAGGCTGGCAGTTTCTTTGGGATATCAAGTTTTACAGAGGTTTTGCTTTCAATCCAAGTGAGAGACTAGAGTGGCATCTGAACTCTGCAGATCTGAGTGACTTCCCCAATATTCCTGTTTTCAGATATGTTCTTCTATTCTCTGTACCTGCAACTGTCTGTCTCCAGATCTCTTGCCAACATGACCTAGTCTATGATCAGTTTCCATTTCTCTATTGCAGGTAGTTGAGCTTACATCTCCTTACCCTCAAGATGTCAGAGTATCGGTACCCTTAAATCGTACAAAATGCTCCTTGTGTAATCAAGTCATTGTGTCATCGGTGCTGAAAAGGCACATGCGTATCCACACGGGTGAAAAACCATTTACATGTAAATGCTCATACTGCTCAAAGGCATTTTCTCAAAAGGGAAATCTGAATACCCATGAACGAATCCATACGAGTGAGAGACCAAAGAATGTCCAAAATGTGGGAAGTGATTTTCTGATCCCTCTGCATTCAAGAGGCATAAGAGGGTTCCTCATCTGGATATGTCATCTATGATGTGATGCCCTTCTGCAGGAAATGTTCAGCTTCATAGGTGTATAGGCTTCTCCATAGTCAAGATTTTGATTGAATTGGTCTGATACTTACAGCATAATCACCCGCCATAGACTTCTTCGCAGAGTTTGACACTTTTCTAACTTCTTGATGGTTCTTCACATTACTCTTAAGTCTTTTGAATGTGTGGACTAGGAAATTTTCATGGAAATTGTTCATTGAGTTTTTAAAGGTTGACAAATTTGTTGATAGATTGTCAAAGCAAGCTGATAGTAGTTTCTCTTTCTACTTCCAGATGTTTGATCCACTCTGGCTTCCACGTAACGCATTTCGGTGTCCCACTTGTCCCAAGATCTTCATAACGAAGACTGCTTTCGAAAGACATATGAGAATTCACTCCGGTGGAGAGCCATTTAGATGTTCCTACTGTGAAAAAACGTTCACTAAGAATAGCTCGCTTGTAGTTCATCTCCGAACGCACACGGGTGAAAAACCATTTGAGTGTTCCGTCTGCAGCAAATCTTTCAGTCGAAAAGTGCATCTGAACACTCATCTCAGACTTCATACTGGTGTCAAACCATTTAAATGTACCGTCTGCAACAAATGTTTCTCTGACAAGTCCAATTTCCGAAAACACATCATGCGACACAACATGGACAATACATAATGTAAATTTTTCATCCACGGTTGAACCTGTCCGTATTTTTGTAGTAGATTCTCTCTTCCATACTAGTGCAGGTTCATAGGTGTACAGGCTTCTGCATAGTCAAGATTTTGATTGAATTTGTCTGATACTTACAGCATAATCGCCCACCGTAGAGTTGGACACTCTTCTAACTTCTTGACGGTTCTTCACATATACTCATTAGTCTTTTGAATTTTCGAAATTTTCATGGAAATTGTGATGTGAAGTTTTTAGTATTATAGGTAACACTTCACAGAGACTTGGACACTACCGTATAAACTTTTTTGAGACTACTTAACATTATATTGATGCTTTATAGACGATTCTCGAATTCACAGATCTGTGCACTTACGCCAAAATTGCGACCACAACCTCTATCTGAAACCAGCTGATGTGACGCAATCCGTGATTCTGCAATGGTCAACTCTGATGCAATGTCATCAAAGTCACAGTCATAGGTTTCTCTGCATCACGTCGCTCAGTTTCAGACCGAGGTACTGTTTGTGATTTCAGCGGAAGTGCGCGGATCTTTCTCATTTTCGTCAATTTGGGATTTGTCTATGGCATGGAGCCCTGACTTGGGCAGTTTTCATGGAAAGTCTCCTTCCATGGTTTATCTCCTGTCAACTGGTGTTTGGTGGTCTGCATTCTCTTTTGCAATGATGTAGGCATTCATTCTCCAAGTTCACAGTATTCAGCACAGCTAAAGGCATAGGCCTATTTAACCGATCACTAGGCCTTTGAATCTGTTGGCATCAATTTTATCAGTCTTAACTATTGGCTACACAGTGGCAGGAAAAGGCCAGAATTCCACAAAAAAGTCAAGGTATTGTCTGACTTTGTGAACAGTCTTCAACAATTTTATTCCCTCGCATAATTTGAAGTTTTCCTGGACCACATCAGGATAGTGTAAGTTCGTAAGTCATGGGATTTGGAAGACTGCAACCAGATTTTCCAGCTAATCACGTCAATAGGTCATGCCTGACGTTTTATGAATGTATCAGGGTTCAGTTCTTCAGTCACTGATTTCATCTTCTGTTTTCTACTTTCAGATGTTTGGATCTCGTGTTTGGTCTTGTGGTTCCAGTGGTGCCAGTCAAGCTCCACATAAAATCTTCGCTTGCACTTCGTGCGACAAGCAATTTAACGCAAGAAGTTTGTTGGAGGCTCATATACGTGTTCACACCGGGGAAAAACCGTTTGCATGTTCATTCTGTGACAAGCGCTTTAGTCAGAAAGGGAACCAAAAAGCACATGAAAGAGTTCACACTGGGGAAAAACCATTTGAATGTCATGTCTGTGGAAAGAGATTTTCTGACAGTTCATCTTGTAAGAGGCATGCAGCCAACCATTTTATCGTGTAGGCCTACCAGTTGGACTAGATCGCATCTGGGACATATGTCAGTGTTGGGAAGCTCGGAAAATGACCTATTCACGAAACTAGGACAAACTGTGGAGGAGGACCATACTTACAACTGGGGCTGGTAGACACGAGTTGCCATTGAGTTTTTAAAGGTTGACAAATTTGTTGATAGATTGTCAAAACAAGCTGATAGTAGTTTCTCTTTCTACTTCCAGATGTTTGATCCACTCTGGCTTCCACGTAACGCATTTCGGTGTCCCACTTGTCCCAAGATCTTCATAACGAAGACTGCTTTCGAAAGACATGTGATTATTCACACGGGTGAAAAGCCATTTAGATGTTCCTACTGTGAAAAAAGGTTCACACGGAAAGGACATTGGAAAACCCATGAACGCATTCATACTGGGGAGAAACCATTTAAGTGTCAGACGTGCGGGAAGGGGTTCGCTGATAGTTCAGCCTTCAGAAGGCACAAAGGAATGCACATCAGAAAACAGTCTTCACTCCATTGAAAGTTCCCCCACCGTAGTCAAAATAGTTTACTGAAAGTGAGAAAGAGTAATTCCTGTTAGTAATCTTTTACCTCTTTCTCTACTTTCAGATGTTGCACCCCATCTCAAGTGCCTTGTCAAAAGGACAAGAATCGCCTCAACCCATGAGATGTCCTACCTGCAAGAAAGCTTTCGCGTTTAATAGCTTGCTTGTTATTCATCTCCGAACCCACACGGGTGAAAAACCGTTTCAGTGTTCAGTCTGCAGCAAATCATTCAGTCAAAAAGTGTATCTGTCCACTCATCTCAGAGTTCATACCGGTGTCAAACCATTTCAGTGTTCCACGTGCAACAAATCTTTCACTTATCGATCAGGTCTGAACACTCATCTCAGACTCCATACCGGTGCCAAACCTTTTCAGTGTACCATCTGCAACAAATCTTTCAATGACAGTTCCAATTTCCGAAGGCACAAAATCACTCAACACAATCTGAAGTAAATTTTTCTTCCCCTATTGAACCTGGATTCTGTGCAGAAATAAACTTGTGCGTGATTCCATCTCTCCCAGGGTTGGTACGTGTACATGTAGCTCTGTTCCTGAGTTAGTACATTTATCTCGCTTCTCAACTTCAAACATGTATCTCTCTTCCCAAGTTTGTGCATGTAGTTTGCTTCACGATTTTGGTGTACCCCGTACATCTCTCTTCTTGTTTGCTGAATTTTGTACATGTAGGCCTACATGTATCTCTCTCATTGATAATTTTATACATGTACAGTGGTGTGAAGTATTGTTCGAACACAGGGAATTTAGCTTTTCATTAAAAGGCAAAATTCACCGCTTCTGTATTCCAATATCTAAATCAAAAGTATTTGAAGTAAGTCGTAGATATGCACTCCTCCAGACTGATGTGTTTTGGTTGAATTCAGATACTGCATATCGCGAGAACGGCGAAAATATCGAAATTTGACATATTTCGTGAGATTTGCCGTTATCACCATTTTGTCTGGATATTTTCTGGAATTTTTTCCCCTTGCAACAACATGTTGAATGGGGGTATTCCCAGAAAGTGTTTGGAAACAGAAGTTGATATTCATACACCTGATATTCAAGTTTGAAGTCTGTGATATTTTTCACTAACAATTTTGATATTTTCCAGAAATCTTTGTATCACTCGCCAACTGTAAAACGAAGTTGGATCAGATAGAAAACCATATCCTACATCAATTTTAGCGAAAAAAATCACTTTTGATTAAGTCACTTCATCAATATTGCAAAATATCAAAATCGTGGGATATATCAAGAACATGATAAGTTGAATCTCTCCTATTTGCGAATCAGTATCATCATCCAAACAGCGGCAGATGGTACCCCCAGTCAACGTGCTGTTGCAAGAGAAAGAAGTCTGCAAAATATCCAGGCAAAATGTTGATAATAGCAAATCTCACGAAATATGTCAAATTTCGATATTTTCACCACTCTCGTGATATCCAGTATCTGAATTCAGCGAAAACATATCAGACTAGAGGAGTGCATATCTAAAAGTGACTTCAAATACTTTTGATATAGATATTGGAATACAGAAGCGAGGAATTTTGCCTTTTAACGAAAAGCTGAATTCCCNAGCCAGTAATACTCGTTACTGATTTATACCTCTTTCTCTACTTTCAGATGCTGTTCCCTGTCTCGTGTATCTCGTCAAAAGGACGAATATCTCCTCAGCTCATAAGTTGGACTATAACCCCCACGGGTGAAAAACTATTTCCTTGTTCAGAGTGTGGCAAGTGTTTCCGCCGGCGAGCGGATCTTAGGGCTCATTTCAGACATCATACCGGTGTCAAACCATTTCAATGTTCCATCTGCAACAAATCTTTCACTTATCGATCGCATCTGAACACTCATCACAGACTTCATACAGGTGTCAAACCTTTTCACTGTACAATCTGTGATAAGTATTTCACTGTTGGTTCCAATTTCCGAAGGCACAAAATCACCAAACATAATCTGACATAAATTTTTCCTGCTGCATTGAGATAGGGGCATTCTGTTCTCAAACTGCCACACTCTGCATTCTGCATTATAAGTCAATAATGGGTTGCCCGGTTCAGTTAATATTTCTCTAGTATAGCGGGTGTGTTTAGGTGTGTTTGCCATTGATTTGATTTGAGATGCTGTTCCTTCTGCTTGCCTTGGCCTGCTGCATTCGAACTTCAAATATGGCAACCAGGCAGCCATCTTGAAAATTGGACATTGCCCGTGTGTCATACACAGTAAAAGCTGAGAGGTTTTAACCTTTCCTGAATATATATATCTCGGTATTTTCTTGGGATTAGGTGGAGATCTGTTCAAAACATTGAAACATGACTTGCATAGTCACATTTTGGTGTGAAATGACCTTAACCTAAAAACCTGATCATAACATGAGGCATTCCTCTTTCTACTTGCAGATACTGTGTCCAGGCGACAGTCAGCAGGTTCCTCATGGGTTAGGCTCACAGTATTCAGCGTACACGTGCAACAGGTTTGGTAAAATCAGCCTTGGGAAAGAAACTCATTTGAAACACATGCAAAGTCACATTGTGAGGAGACGTTTCAAGTGTCCATTCTGTCCTAAATTATTCGCTAACAAAAGTAATATGACAACACATACACGAATTCACACGGGAGAAAAGCCATATCCATGTCATATTTGCGGGAAGGCATTTTCGGATTCTTCCAATAGGAATGCTCATATGATTATCCATAGGAGGCCCTGATCTTGATCGTCGAGTATAGGGATTTGAGATTCTTGTGAAAGCCCTCTTGATTGTCTGATAAAGGAATGTGAAATTCGGGTGGTATAGGGTTGTGATATTCTGGTGAAAGCCCCTTGCTTCTCTGGTATGGGGTTGTGAAATTCTGGTGAAAGCCCTCATGAAGAGGCAGGCTCGTTTTGCAGATCCAGGCTGAATGTCCAAAGATCCAGCATCAGGATGAGGTGTCTGGTTAAAATGGAGCATTTCTTATGTTTTCAGGGCTTGACATTTTCTCACCCAGCAGATGTGCATCCTACTGTTGAACCCAACATTTGTTGCATTAAGTTATCTCATATCATCTGATTTATGTTACAAATATTCTGACATTTCCTGGTTCTTACACGCTGCATTTCCGTTTCTATTTGCAGATACCTACTTCAAGTGACAATCTATCAGTGTCCCAAGGCACCTTAGAAACGGTGTATCAGCTTCAAAAAAGTGCTCATCTCAAACATGTGCAGCAAGTGCATGGAGTAGCAAGGCCCTTCAAGTGTTCCTTCTGTCCTAAAACTTTTGCTCATAAAGGAAACCTGACCAAGCACGAAAGAACCCACACCGGGGAAAAACCATATAAATGTCAGATTTGTGGGAGGGCATTTGCAAATAGTTCAAATAGAAAGGCACATCTTACTGTTCATGTAAATCTTAGAAACACCTGACCTGAATAAGGTTTTCCATGAAGGTGCAAGAATCTGGTAGAAGAGCATTTCTTACGTTTTCAGGGCTTGACATTTTCTCACCGAGCAGACATGCATCCTACTGTTGAACCCAACATTTTTGCATCAGTCATCTTGGATCATCTGATTTATGTTACAAATATTCTGACATTTCCTGGTTCTTACACGCTGCATATCCATTTCTATTTGCAGATACCTACTTCACGTGACAATCTATCAGTGTCCCAAGGCACCTTAGAAACAGTGTATCAATATTCCCACTGTGGACTAACCAGCCTCAACAAAAGTGCCCATCTCAAACATGTGCAGCAAGTGCATAAAGTAGCAAGGCCCTTCAAGTGTTCCTTCTGTCCTAAAACTTTCACTCAGAAAGGAGACCTGAACAGACACGAAAGAGTTCACACAGGAGAAAAACCATATAAATGTCATATTTGCGGGAGGGCATTTTCAACTAGTTCAAATAGGAACACACATCTTTATACTGTTCATATGAATCCTAGAAAAACCTAGAGGTGGTTTTCCACGATGATACAGGAATCTGGTAGTTTCTTGTGATAGTATTGCATGGTGGCGAACTCCAGTTCAGAATTGTTTTGTTCAGAATATTTGGCACAGGAGTGCTGATCTTACTGTTAGGACAGGAGCTTACAGAGTCTAGCTTTTCTTAGGTTCAAGGCTTTGGTGGTGGCTTCCAATATTTTGTCTGTTGTACCAGTCAGTAACTTTCATTCCATGTAGGCCTACTATATTATATGGAATTTCCAGTCCTTGGGAAATATGGATTTTTTTCTCCTTGCAGCTCACTGTTGATCAGAACAATTTGTTATGTGGTTGCATCTTGTACAACACACAAGTTGCTCTGAGAATCAGTCGACAAAAACTTCATAATCTGGATCTTCTCTGGTTCTAAATGGCATTTCTCTTTCTACTTACAGATGCCTTCTTCAAGTCCTTGTTGGTCGTTTTCCCAAGGTTTTGACTCTCCAGATACGTACAATTGTTTTCTGTGTGGACGAATCAGCGTCGGAAAAAGTACTCATCTGAATCACATGCAGACTCATGCGACTGCTGCAAGGCGTTACATATGTTCATTTTGTGCTAAAACATTCACTCAGAAAGGGAATCTGACCAAACATGAACGTATTCACACTGGGGAAAAGCCATACAAGTGTCGAGTTTGTGGGAAGGCCTTCTCTGATAGTTCCAATCGGAATGCCCACATGGCATGTCATCATCCTACACGACCTTGAGGTCAGGCTTACTGTTTCTGATGTCCTTGTCAAATAAGTGTCCAGTGGAGAGAGGAGGGTCCCAGGCAGAAACAGTCTGTGTGATTTCCTTCTAGACTTCATAGTTAATGTGTGGTTAGGTTTTGAATGATTTTTTTGGGATTTTCAGATTCTCTCAGGTTTTGTTTATCATCTTGTTGAGGAATTCAATGAACATATCCTGAATGCTCTCTTTGAGCTGTCAGATTGTGACAAATAAGTCACTGTACTGTCTTGTTTTTGAGATGAAAGGTATGGTGGACTTGCTTGTAGATGCCGGGTGCACTATAACCCTCTGCTTCAGGATAAAGTCGTTGAATTTGATGGTGGATCATGTCCTAACTTCCAGCACACTTTCACTGTCATAAAAGAAGGGAATTCCTGATACGGTCACATTTTATTCCAGGTTTTTATTAGCCCGCTTGGCCCATAGGCCAAAAGGGCTTATGCTGTGCTTGGCGCCTTTAGTGGTGGTCTGTCGTGCGTGCGTGCGTCCGTAAACTTTTCCCTTGTCAGATGGATAGCGCCTTCAGTTTTTGACCGATCATTTTCATATTGCATATGGGTGTGTATGACCACAAAATCTAGGTCAAGTTCGATTTTGGGTGCGATACGATTCCTACTTTGGCCAGTAGAGGGCGTTTTGTGAAAAAATTCAAAGGCCTGTATTTTGCGAATGGCTTGAGCTATCACGATGAAACTTTGTATGCATGTACCTCTAGCTTGTGGTGACTTGCACACGAAGTTTCGGTGCAATCTGATTCTCCACTTTGCCACTAGGGGGCCAAAACGAAAATATCAAATTTTTCCTTGTCAGATGGATAGCGCCTTCAGTTTTTGAAGGATCATTTTCATATTGCATAAAGGTGTGTACAACCAAAAAATCTAGGTCAAGTTCGATTTTGGGTGTGATGCGATTCCTATTTTGGTAGATAGGGGGCGTTTTGTGAAAAACTTAAAAGGGCTATATTTTGATAATCGTTTGAGCTATTGTATTGAACCTTTGTATGTATTTACCTCTAGGTTGTAGTGACTTCCTGACGAAGTATTGGTGAAATCTAATTCTTGACTTTGCCGCCAGGAGGCCAAAACCAAACTCGCAAAATCTGCTATGTACGCTTTGGTCACAGATATTGTCAAAGATGGCTTGTATGGGATTCTGATATGGCTTATGCTTTCCACCACTGTGCTAAAAAAGCCAAGCGGGCACAGTGCCTTTGGCACTATTTTTCAGCTTGGAATACTCATAGTTGATTTTCCACTTACCAAATCCCACCATTGTGTAATTTCAGATGGGCGAAGTTCCTGGTGATTCCTCATTCAGCTTGAAGTTCCAACCTGGTGGAGTACCTAGTGTCGAGCGTCCCTTCGGCTGTCCATCCTGTCCTAAAAAATTTGTCAGCAAGTCCAAGTTGGAAACCCATTTCCGAGTCCACAGCGGAGAGAGACCATTCATTTGCCCCTTCTGTACAAAAGGTTTCCAACAGAATAGCATATTGAAAAAGCATATTCGGGTCCACAGTGGGGACAGACCATTCGTTTGTACCTATTGCAACAAAGGTTACAAATCAGATGGTGACTTGAAATTGCATATTCGAGTCCACTATGGAGAAAAACCATTCATTTGTCCATACTGCAACAAAAATTTTAAACAGAATAGCGACTTGACGACACATATTCGGGTCCACACGGGAGAGAGACCATTCATTTGTCCCCAATGCAACAAAGGTTTCAAACAGAATAGCGAATTGAAAACGCATCTTCGTTCCCACAGCGACGAGACCCCATTCATTTGTACCTATTGCAACAAAGGTTTCAAACTGAAAAGTGGTTTGCAGAGACATATTCGCGTCCATACAGGAGAGAGACCATTTATTTGTACCTACTGTAACAAAGGTTTTAAGCAGCATGGCAATTTGACAACACATATTCGCATAATTCATTCAGGGGAAAAATCCTCAACGGCTTGAGTGTTGGAAATGTTTCAATGATTAGCAACTCCCATATGCAGAGTGCATATGATGAAACATTGTGGCATGTATTCATTTCATAAACCTACTTAAGTCGAAGTGCAAACTTATCCTTTGTTCAACACAAAAAGATTATCACACTTCGATCTAAGTGAGTGTGTTTAAAAATATGGACCCAGATTGCTGGAATAACAATTTTGCAGTGTCCAACTTTCTGTTGGACTTTCATGCCGGGACAATGCAGCTTATACAATGTACATACGTAGCCCGATGATGATGGACCACAGTTGACTGTCGCTTCTGGCCTGTATAATCAATGAGGTCTTTGCTTTGCTGCTGCCAGTTCAAATTCCTCCCAGTAGATACATGTACTGTCAGATATTCTCTCTAAAACTTGCATGATGATAATCTCTCAATCCAGTATTCTCAGATTTCAGGTATGTGTAGGTAATGCATTACAGGTGTAAGAAACATTTCTGACTGTTACACGATTTCAGGCTTCCCGTTCAGGTGTTCACATATGACCTAACTTCTGACGTTTTGTGTGAACCATCTTCGTTTCAGAACAGTTTTCAAGCTCCTCGTGCCACATCCAATTACGGAAGTGGCGAACACCCTTGCCAATGGTGTGGTGCTGTATTTGCGTCATCATCAGGGTTAGAGGCCCATGAACAGGTGCATTTTACTGGTAAACGTCAATTTCAGTGTGAATTTTGCCAAAAAGTGTTCAGTTCTAAAAGTAATTTGACAGTGCACATGCGTCTGCACACCAATGTTAGGCCATTCCAATGCAAATCATGTGGCAAGAAATTCAATCGCAGTACTCAATTAAAAACCCACTTGATTGTTCATTGGAAGGAATCTCAACAACAGAACCTGTAACACTGTGTCATATGGAATGTTCTATTGAATCTTGTGAGTAATTAGTTCTTGTGCATGGGGGCATGGAGGTATAATAAATAATTATTACCTCTATGATGGGGGTTAGCTCACTGGTGAACGGGTTTACTCAGACGTTCTTTCTCTGAGGCACTAGTAGGCCTAGGCTTTGGAATGTTATTATTTTTAGCACCATTATGAAAAGATTGTTGCCATTTATCCAGTTTGAATTTGTATTAGTAGGCCTAATCTATGAACGAATTGCCCCTTTATATTCAATGCTGCCATCATGGTTGTTCCCAGGCAGTCTGTAATCATTTGAATTTTGTACACTTATTAAAATTGCTGTAATATAAAATTTGTATTTCCATGTGAATATACATGTATATATACATACAATTTGTACAATCAAAGAATTATCAATGAAAATACATAATGTGAATTGTGTTAGGGTCATCAATACATGAATGAGTATGTGACCGGGATTTTGTTTTGGTAAATGAGAATTTTGTATTGTATTTGCATTAGTTTTTTCCGTGTGGGCCGAAGCCTCAGCATTATTGGCCTGGTTAGTACAGAACAGGCCGTCTCAAGCTACACATTTGTTGTCACTTGAAAGACACAAGGTACAAGGCACCATGGCTTAGTGTTCCATGTGACAGACTGAAGAGCCAGGAATGATTATAGTCCCGCATGACACGGGATTAATCATTCCGGGACCTGCTGCTTGGTAAGCGGATGTGAGACCTCTAGGCTATGAATGCTCCTCCAATCTCTGTATGAGAATCTTGTGGAGCGATTTTGCTGATTCTGTAACTTTTTTGATGGCATTTGCATTATAGAAACTATTTTTAATTGCCTGGCTAAGCATTTCTGTAATCACATATTGTAGATGATAAATAGCCTACACATATACCGGTATCTCACCTGCCTGTCAGGCCCACATGTATAATACTTTATCCACAGACATTATTTTGTATTGTATAGTCAGTCTTTCCTTGGAGGAATTATACTGAGAGTATAAATCAGTATAATTCCTCCAAGGTCTTTCTTTGCAGTTTATCGTGGCAAGGCTGTTCCGTAATCCAATGAATATAAGGCAGCATTGCCTTGATGATGGTCAACACTTGTTTTGGCCAACCTCTCAACAGAGGATGGTCATTGGATCTTTGTTGCATTGGCCTTACTTATTTGTAATCGTCGAAAAGGATTGATAACACTGCTAATAGGTTTCATACAAAATGTAAACTCTGAAGGGGGTGTTCACAGCAAATTCAGTTTGAAGTTTACAGTTTATCGTGCGTTTTTTGTCAGTCGTGTGTCATCACACTTTACGATTTACCGGTAATGAAGAAAACCCACACTTGTCTGTGAAAATTGCATGGAAAACACAAATCACATTTGTTGTAAATCCCTCTTTAATGTCATTGTATCATTACTAGAAATCTCTATTTTTTAAAATGTAAGTCATGATTAAATACATATTCAAGTATAAATTTGAATCTCGGGTTCTGTCTTTCATTCATGGTGGTGGAGTGCCCCCCGGCAATCTGTCATCAGTAGTTCTCCAATCCTTTGTTGGTGTCCCTAACTGAAGATTAAACCACAGTGTCTCAAGTGATATGCCTCCATAGGCCGAGTGCTCTAGTGCTCATTGAAAGTCAGTCAAAAAGGAACCAATGGATTGATGAAACGCTTCTCTGTGTGTCCTCTATTGTCAAGTCGCCACTTATTCCGTCAGACAATAGAAGGGGAACATTCAAAGATGGGGAACACTGGGAGATGTTACACCGGTATCAAGTTTCACACAATTAAACATGCACTAATTAAAGTTAGGCCATGTGAAAAAATAGTTGGTTACCAGTAGCATCCTTCCACTCCTCTCAGTATTCTGAGGAGGATGGGAGGTTTTTAAAAAAAATTTAATGAGTTTGAGATGCATGTTACCATGGTAATCATGGCAACCTGAGGGTAATTCCAATACTTTGTATCCATTTCTGTGTTGTTAATTATCCCAGCCTATTAATTTTATCACTGTTTTGGCAATTTTGGAAAGTTTTTTTGAAAACTAAAAATACAAAAAATTTTGAGGAGGGGGTGATTTCCATGGTGGGAGGGGATGCTAACCAACTATTTTTTTTACATGGCCTTAGAAGGCATTAAATTCAGTAGCGAAAGCGTGTAACGAAACGACCAAACCCGTGTACCGAAACGACCAAACAATAATGAACTGACTAACGAAATGACCGTAAAGCCGCCCATACACGTTCAATATTATTGCACAATATGAGGACAAAAATGGGAGATTCTATTGCCAATCTTTCTTCCACCCATCATACCAGAAGCACATGCCCCTATTTTGGCCGCCATATTGTGCAATAATATTGATCTTGTATGGCCAGCTTCCTCCCTCATGAATACTAGTATTGAGAACCGAAGGTAGATTCGGAATTCAACTACGACTGGTTCTTCATCCCAGCCTTTTGGAGGAAGAGGAATCCAAGATCGCAGCATCACTCGTAGCATAAGTGCCAGTTGTCTTATTACATAAATAGATAATTGAAGCAGAGTAGTGAATTTATTTCAGGGTCCTGTCTTGGGAAATTGGAAAAATTAGGGGCCATTTTTGTGAAGGAAAGAGTCCCGTTTCATTAGGGCAGGCAAAAAACTTTTAGTTTATCGTCCTCCGCCCGCGCCAATTTTCAGTGCCGTGCGAAATAAAAAGGGATAAAAAGTGCCCCATTGCCTATTTTCAAGAACCACTCGGATGAGAAACTAAAAATTTTTTTTGCTTGCCCTTAAGAAATGTTGACGAACTGGCTCTCCATAGACAATGAAATAGCACCTCATTTCCGAAATTCCTTACTGAGTGTGCCAATTAACGAACATGTCTTCGCTTTGCCGTCTTCGTACGCGTCTCTCTTAATTTAGTGTTCTAATCGGTAAGAAACTGACTTAAGTGTTCTTTTGTAGTGTAGATATCTAATGTGGGTAACAGAGATTTTGTAAAATGCCATAATGACAGTGCAAATGACTGCTGATGATTGCAAATTTGCCGCTTAGTTTTTTCGGTTCATGGTCGGTTCGTTGTTGTGTTGGCTTCCTCCATCTTGCCGCCGGTACCGGTATGTGGGGAAGGGGCGAGCCAGGTTGAGGGGCCGTCTCATCATTCGGTTGCTTGATGGTTGACCTGTTCCATTTTAATCCATATGTGTTCAATTGATCAAACTGATTTGGGAAGGGAAAAAATGAGTCCCTAATCACTCTGTCTGTGCCACCCTCGCGTCGCATCTGCGTGATTGGGGAAAGCTTTGAGTCCAATGAGTGTGACTGTGAGGGTGGCGAATATGAACAAACTATGGTAGGCCTAGGCCTAGGCCTACCGGTAGAATCCCTGGTCAGAAAGTGGCACACTATGGAAATCCTATTGTAGGCCCACAATCATAACAATGCAGCTCACGGCGATCTCGCAGGCAAGTCATGCTCCCGCGCCACCTTTCAGCATGTTGCAGAAACATATTTCTAATTTATGCATAGATTCCCCCAGCCGCAGTTCCGAATTTTCGCGCAACGTGTTCGGTTGATTATAAAAGTGGGGCCCGGACGGCGGAATTCCGGCGCATTCCATGCTCAACTGAGAAGCTGGGATGTGATTTATCTCAACAAATCCGAACTCTAATACGCCAATCTTTACATCAACACGTTCTAAACTATCGTCTGCACTAGATGACAGAGAGCAAATGTTAATTTTGTAACGAAATTCCGTTTGTTTCCAATTTGAATCGGCAATTTCATCAAGCTTCTGCAACTCAAGAGGGTTTCTCAGGCGGCTACGGCCTTCATCCTGGGATTCTGACCAAAATACCTCTGTTGTCTAGTAACAGGGAACCCGCGTGTTCAGTCAATCCTGCCTCGAACACAGTAAACGACGTAATTAATTCTATTTTTTGCGTCCCAAGATGAGCATTATTTCCTATTCATAACACCTTTCTTCAGGCGAGGATGGTTGAAAGACAGAAGAGCGGTGGGTGAGGTCGCCTCGGCGAATCAGAACGCCGGGATGTTTCACGTGACGGATCGGCATCAATCAATACATTGCTGTGTACGCGAGAT
>NMRB01000080.1:137497-149768 GCA_002633025.1 Notospermus geniculatus
TTTTCAGATTCCGCAAATGTCTAGGAGTTCATCTGCCAGTCGTAAAAGTGACTATCAGATTAGTGTACCAGAGGGAAATTTCAGTGTTCTTGTCTCCAAAATGAAATACGGTTTCAAATGTCGTTATTGCGGAAAGTCGTTCCTCCAAAAAGGAAACATGATCACACACGAGCGGATTCACACTGGAGAAAAACCGTACAAGTGTGACATTTGTGGTAAAGCTTTCAACCAGAGTAGCAGCTTGAAGTCACATCAGATTGTACATCTCAAAGGCCAAGGGCACTTTTAAGAATGCAATCCGTGGCTTTCTTATGAATTCAATGTTGTAACTCAAGTTCTTGGACAAAAGTTGTTCCTCTTTCTGTATGATTTCAAAGTTCTGATCTACCTACAGGGTGCGACGACTCATATTCTGGTGTTTTCAACTTTCCCCAGTGTTCATTCTGTGACAAAGTATTCCGACAGAAATGTCATTTAGTATATGCTCATATCTGAGAATTCACACTGGTGAAAAGCCATTTGAGTGTCATCTGTGCGGGAAACGCTTCAAACAACAAGGTCACTTGAAGGCGCATGTTTCTGGGTGAAAAGAAATTCGAATGTCCCAAATGTACAAAAAGATATGCACAGAAAAGCTCCTTAGAGATGCAGGTGATAATGACACATCATACCGGTAGCCTGTATCATCAGGAATGAATCTGTTCTCCACCGGTTCCCCTGATTTCTGATCTCCTTGGACAGAGGAGGAAAGTTACTGGAGTCATGCTGTCGATGATTGATAAGTCAGCAGCTTCATGATTTTTGGCAGGGATGTTTTATGCTTTCTAAAATCATGGATGTCATGGTGGCTCTGCTTTTTTAATTTCAGGTTGTTCAAAAACAAGCCAGTTTTTCCACTCCTGTGGTAAGAAAGAACAAATGTCCTTGGTGTCCCAAGTCATTTCCACTGAAGACAAGTCTAGAAAGGCATATTCGAGTGCACACGGGAGAAAAACCATTCAGATGTTCAATATGTGGAAAGGGCTTCACTCAGAAATTCAACTTAAAGGTTCATGAACGAGTGCATACAGGGGAAAGACCTTTTGAATGTCAAGTGTGTGGGAAAAGGTTTCGCACTAGTTCAAACAGAACCAGTCATATGGCTGTGCATTTTATTAACCAAGTTTTAACTTGAGGTCTTCCCCTTTCAAATTCTCACTTGAAAGCCATATTCAAGTCCACAAGTCATATTATGGCTGTTCATATGGTTTACCAAGCTTGACTTCACCTCCTCCCAGCTCTGGCATCTGTTCTTCACGGCAGTTTCATCATAGGATCTTGAACCTCAATTTTGGCTTCCACGACCAAATGTTCAGTCAGTTCAAAACTGGCGCCTCCAAAGCTGTTCCATTTCAGAAACCATCCTTAAAACAATTCTTAGTTTGTTAAGTTGTTTTAACTGGAAGTGTGATGGCCATTCTGTTTTCTTATTTCAGGTTATTGGAAAAGCGCACCAATTTTCGGCCAGTGTAGTAAGCCAAGGTGTCACCAAATGTCCTTGGTGTCCCAAGTCATTTACAGACAAATTCACACTTGAAAACCATATTCGAATTCACACTGGAGAAAAACCATTCAAATGTTCAACGTGTGGAAAATGCTTCAGACAGAAAGGCAACTTAAAGGTTCATGAACGAGTGCATACAGGGGAAAGACCCTATGAATGTCAAGTGTGTGGGAAAAGGTTTAGTAGTGATTCAAACAGAAAGTATCATATGCTGCATGTTCATATTGGTCTCCAAGCTTGATTTCAGCTCTTCTCGACTCGGGTCTGGCATGTTTTCATCAAGTCAGTGTTTTGTTTTTAGTCAACCTGGCTGATTGTCCTGTTCACATCACTCGTGGTTTTTATGTGTAGACGGGATGTCTGAAGAATAATAGAAGTATCATGGCCATTCTGTTTTCTAATTTCAGATCATTAGCAAATCAACTTCTGGCCGTGTAGTAAGAAAATGTGACACCAGAAAGTGTCCTCTGTGTCCTAAGTCATTTCAGAAAAAGATCAACCTCGATAATCATATTCAAACTCACACAGGTGAAGAACCTTTCCAATGTTCAATGTGTGAGAAGGCCTTCACTCAGCCATCCCATTTAAAGCGCCACAAGAGAGTGCATACAGGTGAAAGACCATTCACATGTTCGGTGTGCGGGAAGGCCTTCACTCAGCAATCCCATTTAAAGCGCCACAAGAGAGTGCATACAGGAGAAAGGCCATTCAAATGTTCAGTGTGTGGAAAGACCTTCACTCGCCAATCCCATTTAGAGGGCCACGAGAGAGTGCATACAGGAGAAAGACCATTCATATGTTCAGTGTGTGGGAAGGCCTTCACTCAGCAATCCCATTTAAAGTGCCACAAGAGAGTGCATACAGGAGGAAGACCATAAGAATGCTATGTCTGTAAGAAGCTATTTCTGTCATAATTTAACGAGAAATGCCCATATTGCAACTGTTCATGCAGATGCTGTCATCAATTGAAAATGTTGCCTTTTGAGTTCCATGCAATTTTAAATGAAATTTTTCTTGTTGCTGGAGTTCGCAACTGAGGTGTGCAATTGTGAGTCTGATTTCAAGAGGGTTCGCTTGAATTTCAGGAAATTCAAACGGAACCAGTCATATGGCTGTGCATTGCGTAAACCAAGTTTGACTTGTGTTGTGGTCTTCCCTTTTCTGGTGTCTGTTGATCCTGGTTGGTTTCATCACTCTGCTAGATCATGGTCCCTCTTTCCTCACGTTCACCTTCACAGCTGACATGTCTGATCTTCCATCTGCGCACGAGATTGTAGATATTGTTCACAGAACAAGTTTTCTTTATTTTAAGAGGACGTAACTAGAGAACCTGCCGGTGTATTTGCAGTACCTCATGTTTGCTTACAGAGCAGAAAATACGATACGAGTTTGTCTGAACCAGCTCCACTTCCATCCGTCAACGTCAGAAATGCGTGTGACCTTGTAATAGAAGTATTATGGCCATTCTCTTTTCTAATTTCAGATCATTAGCAAATCAACTTCTGGCCGTGTAGTAAGAAAATGTGACACCAGAAAGTGTCCTCTGTGTCCTAAGTCATTTAGAAAAAAGTGCGACCTCGAAAGGCATATTCGAATCCACACGGGCGAAAAACCATTCAAGTGTGCACACTGTGGAAAGGCTTTCAGTCAGAGAGGAAACTTGACAAAACACAAGCGAGTTCATACCGGAGAAAGACCTTTTCTATGTTCTGTTTGTGGCAAAAGATTTAACAATACATCTGCAAGGAACAGACATATGGTTGTCCATACTAACTGAAATCCTAACATCTAGGGTTTCTGGTTGACTTGGTATCTGAGGTCTTCATTCTTTTGGGAAAGGACGTTGGTTCTAGCAAGATTTGATGTTTGAGGAACATTTTCACTTTCGGTTGTTGGTTCAATGAACGAGAAGTATCATCACGTTTCTGTTTTCTAATTTCATGTCATTAGGAAAGGGAGCCCAATTTCCACCCACATACTAGGAACAGGTGTCACAAAATGTCCTTGGTGTCCAAAGTCATTTCCAAACAAAATCTTGCTTGAAAAACATATTCGAATCCACACTCGAGAAAAACCATTCAAATGTTCAACGTGTGCAAAGGCCTTACTCAGAAAAGCCATCTACATGTAAATGTCCACAAAGAGTGCATACTCTGGGGAAGGACCCTATGAAGGTCAAGTGTGTGGAAGAAGGTTTAGCGTTGTTCAAACAGAACCAGTCATATGGCTGTTTATTTCAGTAACCAAGTTTGACTTGAGGTCTGCCCTTTTCTGGTGTCTGTTGATCCTGGTTGGTTTCATCACTATGCTAGATCATGGTCCCTCTTTCCTCATGTTCACCTTCACAGCTGACATGTCTGATCTTCCATCTGTACACGAGAATGTAGAATTGTTCACAGAACAAGTTTTCTTTATTTTTAAATTGAGAACCTACAGGTGTACATGAATTTGAAGTACTATGTTGTTCGCTTGCAGAGCAGAAAATAGGATACTATACAGGTTTCTCTGAACAAGCTCCACTTCCATCCATCAACTTCAGAAATGCTAGTGACCTTGCGATAGAAGTATTATGACTTCTCTCTTTTCTAATTTCAGATTATTAGCAACTCGAGCAAACTTCCTTCTCATGTAGTAAGAAAATGTGACACCAGAAAGTGTCCTCTATGTCCTAAGTCATTTAGGAAAAAGAGTGGCCTCGAAAAACATATTCGAACTCACACGGGCGAAAAACCATTCAAATGTTTAGTTTGTGGGAAGGCCTTCACTGAGAACCACCATTTAAAGGATCATGAGCGAGTACATACAGGTGAAAGACCATTCAAATGTTCAGTGTGTGAGAAGACCTTCAATCGCCGCCAATCCCTTTTAACACACCACAAGAGAGTGCATACAGAAGAAGGCCATTCAAATGTAAAGCCATTCAGATGCTTAGTTTGTGGAAAGGCTTTCAGTGCGAAAGGTGATTTACATCGTCATGAACGAGTTCATACAGGTGAAAGACCATTCAAATGTTTGGTATGTGAGAAGGCCTTCAGTGACAAAGGCAATTTAGAGGCTCATAGGCGAGTCCATACAGGTGAAAGACCATTCAAATGTTCTGTGTGTGAGAAGGCCTTCACTCAGCCACACCATTTAAAGCGCCACAAGAGAGTGCATACAGGAGAAAGACCATATGAATGCCATATCTGTAAGAAGAGATTCAGTAGCAGTTCAAGCAGAAATGTCCATGTAGCAACTCTTCACGCAGATGCTGTTTAGTTATCAACAGAAAATGCGATCTTTCGAGTTTTATGCAATTTTAAACTTTATATCTTGTCACTGGGGTTGGCAATAGAGTGCACAAGTGTGACGTCAGGTTTTGAGGGATATGTTTGAATCTCGAGAAAAATGAATGTGCTATGTGGCCCCCTGCAGATGACCTTTATGTGCATATGAAGTTTCGGCCATTCGGACATGCAATATGGCCACCAGGTGGCGTAACCCAAAAATCATCAAAGTGCTGTAACTCAGGAACGACTTGACGCAAAGCGCTCCAATGTGCTATGTGGCCCCCTGCAGATGACCTTCATGTGCATGTGAAGTTCCGGCCCAATCACTCAGACATCCAATATGGCCGCTAGGTGGCATAACCCAAAAATCATCAAAGTCCTACTCGGGAATGAGTTGACCCAGATTGCTCATTTTACTGATATGTACCTCCCTCTGTCATTAGACTATTATGTCCAACCTGGTGAGCACATGGTCCATGGACCATTTTATTTTGTGACTTGCATACCATGTATAGTATGGTAGCAGCAGTATCTACATGTATTATTGACAGTGGCACTTTAAATTAGACCGCTAACTCCTCCGTGGTTTCTGATTGAAATGGCACCATTTTCACAGGGAATGTTGAGAATGACATGGGAGTCGTCCTTTAAAGTGGGTGTCATTGTATATTTCTACCCGTAAATGCCATCCTCTGGCCAAATGCATCCTGTGAGTATGTGATCGCCACGGGTATCATGCTTGTATTACCAATTCACATTTGTGTATAAGAATCTATGAATATAATAATAAATCATAAATGTTTTATTTCTTATTTTCTGTGTTCTTTCAAGTTTGTCTTGTTGGCTTCTTTAAAAACTTCTTGCTGGATGAAACAGAGGGCTTGCAGAAATAGCTTATCATTCCCTTCAAATATTCATGCATGAAATGTGCATACTCTGCTCAGACAGTCAATAGGGTGTACAAGGCATAAGAAACCTTTTCAACTGGACTCCAAAGTCTGCATACGAATCCCATTATCTTACAGTTGAACCTTTTATGATTTCAGATGTTGGGGAAGGTTTACAAGTGTCCTGTTTGTGCTAAACTGTCCGTGACAAAGAGTGAAAATGCAAGGCACATTCGAATCCACACGGGTGAAAAGCCATTCAAGTGTTCTCACTGTGGAAAAGGTTTCAGTCAGAGAGGACACTTGACAAGACACGAGCGACTTCATACTGGAGAAAGACCTTTTCTGTGTTCTGTTTGTGGGAAAGGATTTACAGATACTTCAGCAAGGAAGAGTCATATGTTTGTCCATACCAAAGGAAATCTTTAACATCTAGGGTTCCTGGTTGACTTGGTATTTGAGCGCTTCATTCTCTTGAGAAAGGAGGATGTTCTAGCAAGATACGATGTTTTGGGAGTACATGTATTTCACTTTCAGTTGTCGATTATATGAGGGCCTCTGAAAGCATTAAATGTGAAAGGCCTGACTTTCATATAGAGCTTGTGCAGCGGCTCATTATGACATCACGTTTGACCTGCAGTCCGCCATGCTGCCGGTCAACGACAAAGTGCGCCACATGCAAATCACGTCATGGTTGAAGACGCAACACTCCACTTGCGCTGACGACAAACTGCACCACGTGGGTCGCCGACATCATCTGCACAAGCTATATAGGGTTTGTGTCAGTGTAGCTTTCTTGAATTACAGCGGCATGATTCTTCTGATGCACATGACCCAACCATACCAACAGCTGCCTTGGTGCAAAGGGCACAATTCAAGATGAGGCATGTATTGCTGGCACGTATTGCTGGCACAACCATTCATGCATACGACCATAAAGACATCTAAGCCCAAGAAACCACTTGAGCACACTCTCTTTCTTGTCCGATGAGTTCCAGTTTTAATCACCAGGTAGCTCTTATTACCCTGATTTCCATGTTAAAATAATATTCCTAATCAAATTTGGGTGGGTGGCCATATCATACAACAATTCACAAGCCCTGAGCCCAAATTGGTGAAGAATGACCAATTTATAAAGGTGCCAGGGCTGAATAAACCTCTTGGTCACATCCCTGTACATATGTACAGCAGCCTACATGTATCTACCGGGTAAATGTAACAGATCACCCGAGAGGCACATTGTGCCCATGGGACTTCTAAATGTTCCATATCATGAGAACTACTGAATGGAATCGTATGGAATTTTCACACATCATGGAGAAGACCCAGTACCAATTGGAACAAGTTTCATTTAAATTTTTTGGTGTTTATATCAAGTTTTTCTCAGAATGTCGCAAACCCTAAGTGAAACCTTTGGGGGTTTGATGTCTTTATGATATGATGAAATAGGCCTATGCATTTCGTTTCGTGCATAAAAAACTAATGTAAGCATTTCGTTAGGCATATGGAACATTCACCTCTCATTTAGTGCATTTGGTTTGGCGCCGGAAAACATCTGCATTTCGTTTGGTTCACAACTGAGTGCATACTGGGGAAGACCCTATGATATGAATGTCAAGTGTGTGGGAAAAGGTTGCGTTATTTCAAACAGAACCAGTCATATGGCTGTTTATTTCAGTAACCAGGTTTGACTTGAGGTCTTCCCTTTTCTTGTGTCTGTTGATCCTGGTTGGTTTCATCACTCTGCTAGATCATGGTCCCTCTTTCCTCATGTTCACCTTCACAGCTGACATGTCTGATCTTCAATCTGTACATGAGATTGTAGATATTGTTCACAGAACAGGTTTTCTTTATTTTAAGGTTAAACCAACAGGTGTATTTGTAGTTCCATGTGCGCTTACAGAGCAGAAAATATGATACGAGTTTCTCTGAACCAGCTCCACTTCCATCCATCAACTTCAGAAATGCCTGTGACCTAATACAATAGAAGAATTATGACCATTCTGTTTTCTAATTTCAGATCATTAGCAAATCAAGCAAACTTCCTGCCCATGTAGTAAGAAAATGTGGCACCAGAAAGTGTCCTCTGTGTCCTAAGTCATTTAGGAGAAAGCGCAGCCTCGAAAACCATATTCAAACTCACAGGGGCGAAAAACCATTCAGATGTTCAGTTTGTGGAAAGGCTTTCACTGAAAAATACAACCTAAAGGCTCATGAGCGAGTACACACAGGTGAAAGACCATTCAAATGTTCAGTGTGTGAGAAGGCCTTCACTCAGCATTCCCATTTAAAGGCCCACAAGAGAGTGCATACAGGAGAAAGACCATTCAAATGTTCATTGTGTGAAAAGGCCTTCACTCACCAATCCCATTTAAAGCGCCACAAGAAAGTGCATACAGGAGAAAGCCGTTCCAAACCATTCAAATGTTCAACATGTGGAAAGGCCTTCCCTCAGAAAGGCAATTTACATGATCATGAGCGAATACATACAGGAGAAAAACCATTCAAATGTTCAGTGTGTGGGAATGCTTTCACTCAGAAATCCAATTTAATGCATCACAAGAGAGTGCAGCATACAGGAGAAAGCCATTCAAATGTAAAACCATTCAAATGTTCAGTGTGTGAGAAGGCTTTCACTCAGCAATCCAATTTAATGCATCACAAGAGAGTGCATACAGGAGAAAGCCATTCAGATGTAAAACCATTCAAATGTTCAACATGTGGAAAGGCCTTCGCTCGGAAATTCAATTTACATACTCATGAGCGAATACATACAGGAGAAAAACCGTTCAAATGTTCAGTGTGTGAGATGGCCTTCACTCAGCAATCCGTTTTAAAGCGCCACAAGAGAGTGCATACAGGAGAAAAACCACATGAATGCCATGTCTGTAAGAAGAGATTCAGTCATAGTTCAGGCAGAAATGTCCATGTAGCAACTGTTCATGCAGATGCTATCATCAACTAAAAAAGTGGCCTTTTGAATTGCATGCAATTTTAAATTGAATTTTTCTTGTTGCTCGAGTTAGTGTGATGTCTGGTTTTGAGAGATTGGCTTGAATCTCCATTTTTAGCTCACCTGGGGTGGGTCTGCGTCCGTTGTCCGTCATGTTCCGTTAGCAGGGCACGTTTCGTAACCGGTGGAGCTATTGATCTGAAACTTGGTACATATATACCCCTAGGTCAGATGACCTATGACACCAAGTTTCGGTCCGATTCGATTCTTGGCTTGGCCACCAGGTGGTGGAAGCCAAAAACACAAAAAGTGCAATAACTCCTGAACTAATGACTGGATCACCTCCAAATTTTTATCATAGGTGTATCTAATGAGGGTACATTACATATGTAACGGGTTTTTGATTTGACCTGCTTTGCAAGGTCACGGAGGCCAAAGTTCAAAATTTAGTCATTTGGTGGCGCGTTTCGTAACTGCTTGGGCTATTGACTTGAAACTTGGTACATATACACCCCTATGTCAGTTGACCTATGACACCACTTTTCGGTCCAATTCGATTCTCCGCTGTGCCACCAGGTGGCCAAAACCAAAGCTCAAAGTCTAGTAACTCCTGAACTGTAACTGGATTGTCTCCGAATTTTTATCAGGTGCATCTAATGAGGATACATGACCCCGGAACATTTCAATTTAACATTTGTCATTTGTTTTTCTGGTACGTTCACCCAGGTGAGCACATGGTCCATGGACCATTTCATCAAGCTTGCAACTTCAGAAACCTGTGTGAATTTGAAGTGTCATGGCCACTAGCAGGGACGGATCCAGGATTTCGGGAAAGAGGGGCGCACTGCTAGAAACGTTTAAATCTGCTGTGAATTTCAATGATTTGCTCCAAATTTCAGAATTTCACGATCAACTTTAAAGATTTTTTGGCCGAAAGGGGGAGTGCAGCGGGTGCCCCCCCTTGGATCCACATCTGTCCAAAAATTTACTAGAAAACCATGTTCAAATCCACACTGCATTCAATTGTTCATGTCAGAATTAATCAAGCTAAGGTCACCTGATTGGTCAATGTTTGCTTACAGGGCAGAAAATACGATACTGTGGTTTCTCTGAACCAGCACAACTTCAGAATATATAAAATGTATGTGTGTGACCTTCTGATAGAAGTGTTAATTAAAGACCATTGTGTTTTCTAATTTCAGATCATTAGCAAATCAAGCAAACTTTCTGCCCATGTAGTAAGAAAATGTGACACCAGAAAGTGTCCTCTGTGTCCTAAGTCATTTAAGAAAAAGATCGACCTCGAAAGGCATATTCGAATTCACACGGGTGAAAAACCATTCAAATGTTCAACGTGTGGAAAGGGCTTCTCTCAGAAAGGCAGTTTGAAGGTTCATGAACGAGTACATACAGGGGAAAGACCCTATGAATGTCAAGTGTGTGGAAAAAGGTTCAAGGATTGTTCAGGGAGAAATTATCACACTATGGTTGTTCATTTAGGTCATCAAACTTGACTTCTGTTCTTTCTGGTTATTGAATCTGTTCATCAGGTCAGTTTCACCACTGCATTAATCTTGGTTGTCATTTAACACTCTTGGTTTCACACAACAAAAAGAATCCTTTTTTTGTAATTGATAGTTTATTGTAAAACCTGGAATACAGAGACAATGTACATATACAAATGTTTAGTTTGTGGAAAGGCCTTCACTGAGACAATTTAAAGGCTCAGTGGTGTGGTGGTAAAGAAACTCATGTAAACACATTGAAGTGTCGTAAGTAGGCCTACGGCAGTAAACTCAAGATGTTGTTACTGTCGTAGGAAATGTAAACGTGTTAAACCCATGTGATGGCCAGATCATGTAAGAGGTGGCCCCACTTGCGTATAAAGTCGTGGGAAGGTTTATAACAAAAAGAATACTTACCTATATTCATCGCCATGCTGCCTTCTAATTTCCGGGCCCTTTTTCAAAAAGTGACTTTAAGATGGTACCGTGAACCAGGTGGAAAATGCATTGAAGTTAATGGTACCAAACTTAAAGTCACTGCAGATTCAGTGTACATGTATTATCATTTTGTGACTTGTAACTTATACCATGTACAATGTGGTTGGTGGTGGTGGTGGCAGCAGTATATTACCAGTTCACATTTCTGTATTTGTGAATATCAATAATAAATGTTTTATTTCTTATTTCTGTGTTCTTTCAAGTTTGTCTTGTTGGTTTCTTAAACTTTTTGCTGGATGAAACTGAGTTGTTGCAGAAATCGCTTATCATTCCCTCCAAATGTTCATGCATGAAACATACTCAGTCAACCAGGGTGCCCAGGGCATTTGAGATGAGAACCTTTTCAACTGTACAACAGACAGAACGAAGTCATCTGAGAGCAGAATTAACTTGTGGAACTCCATAATCTGCTCACGAATTCCATTACCTTGTAGTTGAACCCTTTTATGATTTGTGACCCGATGTAACGTCTGTGAGTGTTTCTGTAGCTCAGTGTTACCCAACAATAGACGCGGCCTAGAATGGTTATTGTTGGGTTAGTTGCCGCTTAATCCGTCAGGAGGGAAACAATAAGAAAAACACAGAAACACGGAGAACACTGATCGACGTTACACCAGCACAACAAAATGAGTCGGAAGAAGACCAACATGGCCGAGGTGACACCAGCGATTCGATGATTTCAGGATTGTCTGCCCATTGTGAAATTTGACGATTTCTTAGTTGTTGTCTGTTTGTTAACTTGGATGGTCGGTTCACCGTTTGTATCAGGAAAAGGAATGAAGGATTACATGTGTCAGTGACAAAGAGTGAAAATGCAAGGCACATTCGAATCCACATAGGTGAAAAACCATTCAAGTGTTCTTACTATGGAAAGACTTTTAGTCAGAGAGGAAACTTGACCAAACACGAGCGACGTCTGCATACTGGAGAATGACCTTTTCTATGTTCCGTTTGGGGGAAAAGATTTAAAGATAGTTCTGCAAGGAGCAGTCATGGTTGTCCACACCAACTGAAATCATTAAAATGTAGGGTTCCTGGTTGATTTGGTATCTGAGCTCTTCATTCTCTTGGGAAAGGAGGGTGGTTATACCTACATGTAGCATTAGATTCGATGTTTGGGGAGGTTCTTCACTTTCAGTTCTTAGTTCCATGAGCGCCTCTGAAAGCACGAATGTAAAAGGCGTCTGACTAATGCACATTCGGTTTGCATCAGTGTTGCTTTCTTGAGTTATTTCAGCACGATTCTGCTGATACACGTATTACCTAACCACGCCAACAGCTACCTCGGTGCAAAAGGCACAATTCAAAATGAGAAACTTTATTATTGGCATTTACTTCAGATGGACCCAAGTTTTCTCCCCAGCAAAATGTGTCTGGGGAGATGACTGAAGTGTCAGAAATCTTCTCAAGAATTCCGTTATAACTTACCGTAGAATCCTTTTATAATTTCAGACGTGGATTTTTCAGTTAAATCGACCTTCATCCGTGGCCTCAGGAGATCTGATAAAGGTTTACAAGTGTTCTGTTTGTGCCAAAGAATCACCGTCAAAGAGTGATCATGAAACGCATATGCGAATCCACACGGGTGAAAAACCATTCAAGTGTTCTCACTGTGG
>NMRB01000080.1:151518-192673 GCA_002633025.1 Notospermus geniculatus
ATTTGTTCATCAAAATGACCAAGATGGGCAAGCTTTATGTCATTGGAAAGGAAATTTCATTGGGAATCCAACCAAACAGTTTTTGAAGCGATTTCTTTCCATCCCAGAGAAATAAAACCAAAAGTTCAGGTCACTGTAGAAGTGAGAGCTATCCTCAAGTCGGGATCGTCTGGCAAACTCGCCAGTATGTGCGTTGGTGTTAGTGTTTACTTTATGAGTTTTTCGCTGAGTTGGGGGTTTCTCATGTTTGATAGTCAAAAAGGGCAGGGCGGCCATCCAAACTGGAAGGGCACAGCCACTTTGGCCGCATTGATTTTTGATTTTTTAAGGGCAGCACGGCCAAGAGCAGGGCATCGACGGCAATGGCCGTCGTGGCCGTCGATGAATTTATGCCCTGATAAGAATATGTGAATATCAATAATAAATGTTTTATTTCTTGTTTCTGTGTTCTTTCACGTTTGTCTTGTTGGCTTAACTTTTTGCTGGATGAAACGGAAGGGTTGCAGAAATAGCTTATCATTCCATTCAAATGTTCAGGCATGAAACATACTCAATCAACCAGGGCCCAGTTGCACAAAGAATCTTAAGTCTAAGAAAAAACTTATGTCTGAAATGAAGTCATCTGATTTGCTGAAACCTGGTCACATGATGACTTAAGTCAAACTTTAGACTTAAGATTCTTTGTGAAACTGGGCCCAGGTTGTACAGGGCATTTGAGATGAGAACCTTTTCAACTGTACTTCAACAGACAGGACGAAGTCATCTGAGAGCAGAATTTATTTGTGCAAATGAGTACTCGAAGTCCGCACACGAATTCCATTACCTTACAGTTGAACCCTTTTATGATTTCAGATGTTGGGGTTCCCCTTGGATGGTCCTTCGCCCTTTGCATCAGGCATGTCAGGAGAAAGAGTGAAGGTTTACAAGTGTCCTGTTTGTGCTAAACTGTCAGTGACAAAGAGTGAAAATGCAAGGCACATGCGAATCCACACGGGTGAAAAACCATTCAAGTGTTCTCACTGTGGGAGGGGCTTCAGTCAAAGAGGAAACTTGACAAAACACGAGCGAGTTCATACTGGAGAAAGACCTTTTCTGTGTTCTGTTTGTGGGAAAGGATTTACAGATACTTCTGCAAGGAGCAGTCATATGGTTGTCCATTGGAAGCCTTAAAATCTAGGGTTCCTGGTCAACTTGGTATCTGGGCTCTTATTCTCTTGGGAAAGGATGATGGTGCTGAAGCAAGATTCAATGTTTGAGGAGTTTTTTTTCACTTTCAGTTGTTTTATGAGGGCCTCTGAATGAATGTGAAAGACTTCTGACTTGCAAGGGTTGGCGTCAGTAGTGTAGCTTTTTCGAATTATATGGGCATGATTCTGCTGATACACATAACCAAACCACACCAACAGCTGCCCGGTGCAAATATGTCTCGGCAAGTGATTGGCCACACTTCTCAAGAATTCAATTATACTTACCAAAGAATCCTTTTATAATTTCAGACGTGGAAATTTCAGTTGAATCATCCGTCATCCGTGGCCTCAGGAGGTCTAACAAAGGTTTACAAGTGTTCTGTTTGTGCCAAAGAATCACTGTCAAAGAGTGCTCATGAAACACACATGAGAATCCACACGGGTGAAAAACCATTCAAGTGTTCTCACTGTGGGAGGGGCTTCAGTCAGAGTGGACACTTGACAAGACACGAGCGACATCATACTGGAGAAAGACCTTTTCCATGTTCTGTTTGTGGGAAAAGATTTAAAGATACTTTTGCAAGGAAGAGACATGTCGTTTTTGTCCATACTAACTGCAATCCTTAAAATCTAGGGTTCCCGGTCGACTTGGTTGAGCTCTTCGTTCTCTTGGGAAAGGATGGTGGTTCTGGCATATACTTTTGCAAGGAAGAGACATGTCGTTTTTGTCCATACTAACTGCAATCCTTAAAATCTAGGGTTCTCTGTCAACTTGGTTGAGCTCTTCATTCCCTTGGGAAAGGATGGTGGTTCTAGCATATTCGATGTTTGGGGAGTTTTTTCACTTTCAGTTGTTTGTTCTATGAGCGCCTCTGAAAGCATGAATGTGAAAGACGACTTGTACATAGGGTTTGCGTCAGTGTAGCTTTTTCGAATAGGCCTGTGATTCTGCTGATACACATAACCTAACCATGCTAACAGCAACCTCGGTGCAAAGGGCACATTTCAAGATGAAAAACTTATTACTGGCTGGCATTACGGTACTTCAGATGGACAGGACCCATGTTCTCCCCCAGCAAAGTATGTCTGGGGAATTGATTGAAGAATTTGCAAATCTTCTCAATTATTCCAGTATAACTTACCAAAAGAATCCTTTTATAATCAGACGTGGAAATTTCAGTTAAATCGTCCTTCCGTGGCCTCGAGATCTAATAAGGGTGTACAAATGTGACCCTGTCTGTGAAAATCTGGCCAAAGTCACTGGTGACTGATATAGGTCTTCATCATACCTGCCCTTTGTGGCGCAATCGATAAGGCATTTTTTGCGACTAACAAACCGGCGTTTTTTATTGTGATCAGACTTCCTACATAACCTATTAACCCTGTGATGTTCAGCGACTTTAAAGTATAGCTTAAGTTAGACCTCTGCTTGAAGCATTGAGAAAAGTCAGACTTTAATGAAAGTGTGGTTGAAGGCCGACCCGTGCATACGACACTGAGTCACAAGTGTCCTGTTTGTGCCAAAGAATTACCGTCAAAGAGTGATCATGAAATGCGTTTTTATGATGAAAAAGTGCACAGTAGGTCTTACTTCAGATGGACAGGACCCAAGTTTTCGTCCCGAGCAAAATATATCTGGGCAAGTGATTGACCACAAATCTTCTCTAGAATTCCATTATACTTACCAAAGAATCTTTTATAATTTCAGACGTGGAAATTTCAGTTGAATCATCCTTCATCCATGGGCTCAGGAGATCTAATAAAGGTTTACAAGTGTCCTGTTTGTGCCAAAGAATCACTGTCACAGAGTAATCATACAACGCACATGCGAATCCACACGGGTGAAAAACCATTCAAGTGTTCTCACTGTGGAAAGACTTTTAGTCAGAGAGGAAATTTGACAAAACACGAGCGACGTCTGCATACTGGAGAAAGACTTTTTCTATGTTCTGTTTGTGGGAAAGGATTTAAAGATACTTATGCAAGGAACAGTCATATTGCTACACATACTTCTCACTGGAATTCTTTATCTGCATTGTTCAGTCAGACAGGACCAAATTTTTCTTCCTAGCAAAATTCACCTGGGGGAGGTGATTGATGTGTATACCAAAGTTTAACACTAGAATCCTTTTATAATTTCAGACATGGCAATTTCAGTTGGATTGTCCTTCAACTGCCGCCTCTGGAGATTTTGCAAAGGTTTTCGCATGTCCTTTCTGTGCTAAAATGTCACCAACGAAGAGTGTTCATGAAAGGCACATGCGAATCCACACGGGTGAAAGACCATTCAAGTGTTCTTACTGTGAGAAGACATACAGTCAAAGAGGACACTTGACAATACATGAGCGAGTCCATACTGGTGAAAAACCATATACATGCTCTGTCTGTGGGAAAGCTTTTGGAAATACGTCAGCCAGGAGGGCTCATATGGCCGTGCATTCAAACTTGTTTTTAGCTCACCGGTGAGCTTTTGTCGTGGTGCAGCGTCCGTCGTCGTCCGTTAGCAGGGCACGTTTGGTAACCGCTGGAGCTATTGATCTGAAACTTATATATACCCCTAGGTCAGATGACCTATTACACCAAGTTTCGTTCTGATTCGATTCTTGGCTTCGCCTCCAGGTGGCCAAAACCAAAAACACAAAAAGTGCAATGACTCCTGAACATACTAATGACTGAATCATCTCCAAATTTTTATCATAGGTGTATCTAATTAGGATACATAACATATATAACGGGTTTTTGATTTGACCAACTTTTCAAGGTCACAGAGGTCAAATTTCTACAAAAGTAACGAACCTGCCACAGTTCTTCATTATTACACCGAGCAACTTCATATCTTGCATAAATGTGTATTAGAGGGGTACCTTCAAAAATACCGAGTTTCGGCACGATCGGACATCCAATATGGCCACCAGGTGGCATAACCTGAAAATCATCCAAGTGCAAAACTCAGGAACAACTCAACATGTGCTGAGAAATGCTGCATGAAGGTAGCAAATAACTGCATGCAAAGATTAAAGCATTTGGACTTTGGAAGATCCTGTATCGATCCTGTCAGAGGGTTTTCCTAGCCTGTGCCGATGTTGCATTTCTCCTGTTTGCCATTCCAAAATAGGTTGGAAGTCTGTCATATTTTATGGAGATTCGGTTGTCATGCATACAGTGGGAAAAATTGCCATCGGTAGCAAACAATTGTTGAATTGTTGGTCATTAAGGAGATTCATCGGGTGTATTCGACTCCCTGTTCTCATCTGCACCCGAACAGGTCGAGAACAAGGAAAGTGTTCTCGAGTCTCGAATAGGAAAGTGCAGGTTACTATGGTTTCACGTCCGGCGTCAATACGGCGGCCTGAAAACCCCAAAGTTTTTCACGAATACTTCCAAAATATTCAGTTTAGAATAAGGATATGTCATTTCTGCTTGATCCTAAACCTCGAATAATTACACTATGATCTGACGAAAAATATTTATAAAGTTGCCGCCAGTGTCCGCCATCTTTGTTCTCGACTGTTCCCGTCTGCACCACCAGCCGAGGTGGTGTGAGATTCGGGAACAGGAACACGTTCCCGAACGCGTTCTCCGCTGTTCGACTCTTCCAGAACACCGTTCTCTGCACCAGAACACATAAGAACAGTGAGTCGAATACACCCATCAAGTTTGTCATTCATCGGGAAAATTGCCATCAGGAAGCAGACTTTGTTGAATTGTTGGACATTTTATGGAGATTCGTCACGCTTGTCATTGATCCAAAGAAAGAAATAGCACTAATAGCACTTGTCATTGATCCAATAGGAAAAATCGCCATCAGTAGCAGACTTTATTGAATTATTGGTCATTTTATGGAGATTCGTCACGCTTGTCATTGATACAGTGGGGAAAATCGCCATCAGTATAGCAGATATTGATTGAATATGTTCCCAAAAATGCATTTACATGTATTTGCAGGATGTTGGGTTTGGATGATGTGTTGCAGTCATTCGAGTGTCATTCCGTTCTCGAGGGTCTGTACGATAGCTTGATGTCCAAGAAATTCTCACTGCACTAATTCTTTTCAAAAATAATATTTCAGGCAGGCCAACGCCAAAGCACACGCTGTAACAAGATCCACAAATGTGAAATATGTGGCCGTCAATTTAAAAGTCCAAAGAACTTTAAGGAGCATTTGAAAGGTTTCCACAACAACAGAGTGTATTTGTGTGAAAAATGTTCGAAATCTTTTCGATGGAGATCAAGTTTACGCAATCATAAAAAGTACTGTAACTAGACTATTATAACATTATGCCTTGGTACATGTATTAGGCCTCAATTAATCTGAGACACTTTTAGTGACTATGAATATAAAGCCCTGGGCAATTTGAAATGCAGCGTTTCTTGACACTCCTGTGCATACATGTAGATGTAGTGTTGTGAATTTCAGTATCTTTGAAATGCCTTAAGTTTTGCTTAGGTCGGCCACTGCACCTAATCTCTCGATTTTCCAGGTGACATATACTGGTACTTTTGATGATGTGCCAAGTTAAAAGATCAGAAGAGGTCTTCAAACTGTGACATTTTTCCCGCTGTACGAATGACAACCGCGTGGGACGCTCATTGTCAGGTCACCCTTTGGCTTGAATAAGCACTGGGGTATTGAACAAAACATGAACAAACTGGTCTCTCTTGTCTTTATCAATGTTTTCTATGGATACAGGAGCAGGATAACCTTCTCTCAGTTTACCCATCTCAAGCAGTCGCTATCATTCTACCATTTCGTGTGCTTTCAGGCCTCCGAGCAGTCATATGGTGTGACCACATACGTAGATGGTCCAAGTGGCCCATTACGGGTTATTTCGTGTCGTTGGTGTGGGAAGACTTTTACAGATACATCTAAGGGTGTGTTGGAGCAGCATGTCCGGATCCACACGGGTGAAAAACCATTCAAGTGTTCTCACTGTGGGAGGGGTTTCAGTCAGAGAGGAAACTTGACGATACACGAGCGACGTCATACTGGAGAAAGACCTTTTCTATGTTCGGTCTGTGGGAAAAGTTTTAGAAATACTTCTGCAAGGAACAGACATATGGCTGTCCACACATCCTGGAATTTGTAAAACTTTGGGTTTCATTCCAGACGCCTAGTTGTGAAATAAAATTTTGGCAAAGAGAACAGATAATGGACGTTGCATAATAACGGAACATTTTGGATGGCATCCCCACCCACATGGCCCTGGTTGACTTGGTATTTGAGCACTCCCAATCTGTTGGGAAAGGATCTTGGCATTGGCGATGTTTCTTAACTTGCTTAACTTGTTTTTTGTCGGTGGTTCCATAAGAGCCTCTGAAAGCATAAATGAAAAAGTGTTTTGATTTGCATATAGGGTTTTCTTCAAAATGCTGCTTTCTCAAATTACCCCAGTACATCAGCATTCAATAAGCTATTCTTCTGTATTGAAGGAATTGAAATCTTCTTCAATTATTGGAGCTTTTTCAATCTATAGCTGGTAGAATTAGAGATAGTTCCCAGTGTTTCAGGTAAGACGGGCGCACTCGCACTCGCACCCCTGCGTGCCCGCAAAATTGCATCGAGGAGCTCAGATTTCATGAGTATGAACAGCTCTCCTCAAGCCTTTGAGGAGCTAAACTGATTGAGCTCCTGCAGATTTCAAACATGAATGATGAAGCACACTGTCTAGATGCATAAGATTTCTGTCTGGCATCTACTATCCTGTAGAGAGCCGTGAAAATCTGTACCAATTTCAGGTTCAGTAGAAAATGGATTAAAATTCTACTTATTCTTCAGTTCACTTCTGATAATGGTTCTCTGCATTTCTATTTTCAGATCCTAGTAAATCTCGGTAATGCACCAATACCTCGAGCTCCGATGTCCAAGTCGAACATTTTTCAATGTTCTTTTTGTAACAGAATCTTCGCTAGGAAAGTTATTCTCGAAAATCACATCCGTGTTCACACAGGAGAAAAACCTTTCAAGTGTTCTTATTGTGGAAAGGGTTTCAGCCAGAGTAGCTCTGTGAAAACCCATGAACGTATTCATACTGGTGAAAAGCCATTCGAATGTTCTTACTGCAAAAGGAAGTTTACTGATGCTTCGACATGTAGGAAACATAAAGTGACTCACTTTAAATTTGATGCCAATTTACAGTAGAACACTTGAAAAACCAAGTGGGGTACGTGGTTTATATATGCATCTCTCTCACTGCCACGGTATATTCTGTCAAATTTAAAGTGAAAGACTGAAAAAATGCCAAAATTCATTGGAAAACTCTCTTATATTTCCGAAGTTTTAGAATCATGTACATGTAGGTCTTCCTTTTCCTGTTTTTCAGAAATTTCCTAAGTGGATTGAATTGAAGAAACTTTGGGTCTGAGTTATTGGCAGAAATATCTGGGCAACATGAAGATCATGCCTATTTCTTTGTATAATTTCAGAAAAATCTTTCGGCTCGAGGCAGGAGACATGGATTGCAAGAATGTCCCATTTGTGGTAGACAATTTAATGAGAAAGCACCATTGGAAAGGCATCTTCGAATTCACACTGGCGAAAAGCCATTCAAGTGTCGTTACTGCGGAAAAGGGTTCTCGCAGAACGGTTCAGTTCACAGACACGAAAGGGTTCATACGGGTGAAAAACCATACGAATGCCACATCTGTGGGAAAAAGTTCAATGTTTTGTCAAATCGAGACAAGCATCTGGGACTGCATTTGATGAAGTCGAAGTGATTCAGGCCTAGATCCATTGCCGAAATAGAGGGAAATCGGCAAATTTCTGAATGGAAAGTCCTCAACTTTCTGGTTTTCTTTGCATTTCTGACGGGGAAAGTTAGTTCCGAGGAAGATACAAATTAATTAGTGTTGAATGTTGTGAGTTACAAGTTCTGCTTTGTTTTTTATGTCCCATTCATTCTTCATTGATGGTTATATGAACTACTGAAAAAAAAGGTATCCAAAAAACAGCACAAAAAAGCACTGAAAAAAAGGTCTGTCATATTCATTCAATCATGCAAGATGTGTATTGAACAGCTGTTGATTCTTGAGTTAAACATTGTTGGAAATGCAGTCACAGCACTGTTGGCACGTGAGATATCTGTGGGGAAATCCTCTCGGATGTTGTTGTTCTATTTTGCAACTTAAGCACACACACAAAATGTCTTTGATGCAGGTTTCTTGGATTGTTTGTTGACTTCTGGAGAAATCTCTGGGGTTTGTTTTATTTCACATTCATTCCTTATGTCAGAAGTACGTATGTACCGGTATTACTCAAAAAGGGCTGTAATATTTGTTGAGTCTTGCAAAAGGCGTATTGAACAGTTCTCGATTCTTGAGTTCGCACTGTTAGAAATGTGGTCGCAGACTATCATCATGAGAGAATCTTTTAAAATTTCTCACTGTGGAAAATATCTGATTCTGTTTTGCATCTTTGCAGGTTTCTTTAATTGTTTGTTGACTTCTGGAGGGGTGCGTCCTCGATCTTTGCTCCAGTGAAAAAAGGATCATGGCAATTTCTTTTGTCTAATTTCAGATTCGTCATTCAGCTCACGTTCTTCAAAGTGGAATTCAAAAATGTCGTGTTTGTGGTAAACTGATGCAGTCGAAGACTTCATTAGAAATGCATCTTCGGGTTCACACCGGCGAAAAGCCGTTCAAGTGTGGTTTCTGTGGAAAGGGCTTCTCGCAGAAAGGTTCTCTTAAGACGCATGAAAGAGTGCATACTGGAGAAAAACCGTATGAATGTTTGATATGTGGGAAAAAATTTGCAACAATGTCCAGTAAAAAAGCACATCTTGTCCACCATATGGTGCTGGGAGATTTGTCGAGCATTGGATAGTGCATCTGGAAAGGTTCTTGTTCACATTTCTTAAAGGGAACTGGTCATGCCAGCCAAGCTGTCTGTAGTCACATCGCCATCAGGAATTTATTGCCTACTCGGAACATATTGCACAAATACTGTCGCTTTGTTGCCTTTGAATAGAATTTACAACACAATGAACTGCAAATCTAGGCTTGTAATCTAGGGATGTAATCCGCTAAAATTTTTGGTGGGCCGCAAAATTATATTCTTAATGCCATTTTTGACTGCTGTGTCTAATTCCCTTTAATTGTCCCTTTCAGACTGACCCCTCAGTTTATGGTCATTCATGGAGAGGTTCACGCCCCAAATGTGATATTTGTGGTAGATTATGGCGGTCAAGATCGAAACTGAAAGATCATCTTCGGACTCACACGGGTGAAAAACCATTTCAGTGTCGTGTTTGTGGGAAAAGCTTCACGCAGAAATGTTCACTTACAGTGCATGAGAGGTTGCATTCGGGAGAAAAGCCATACGAGTGCCTTGAATGTGGGAAAACATTTGCTACAAAGTCATACCGAAACAAACACCTAGCCAGTCATGGTAGTCTGTTATGGTTGTGATGAAAGCTGCCGTTGTATTAGGTGTTGGTTTTGGGAATGATGTGAATCTGAATTAATTTTAACATTTATTGCATCAACAAATCTGTTTACTGATAGGTATTTTATTCCTAACGTGTGCCATACATGATAAAAATTGTAACACTTCTTACCATGCTTACATGTACATTGCATCAATGAATTTGTTTACTGACAGATTTTATTCCTTAACTAACTGTTTTAACATTCAACTCACCATCAAGAAAAAATTTGTGTATTGATAGATACTAGCAAGTCCCCGTGTAATCAGCGATTATGAGTTTGGCCAAGGTTGGAATGCACGGCCAGTCTGAAATGGTGCACCCAACAGTAGGGAGAATTTAGAAAGCAATCAAACAACACTGCTAAAACAAGTAAAATTGCGACCACTACAAAGTTCTCTTCACAAATTAAACCACCCATTGCATCAAGATATGGTATCCTCTACTACCATGCATCTCGAGGCAAAACAAAACTGCTAAGTGACTTTATTGAGCCGCCTTCCAGCAATATTATGTAAATTCTAGTCCTAACGTCACACAACTGACTAATATCCATTGGCGCATCTTTTCCTCCTTGCCCCCAAGACTCTCAGATTACTTGGATCCTCCTCGCAGAAACTGATCTTCAATGCTACAAAAATGCATGATGACTCCCGGTGCTGACTTTTATTCAAACATTTCCTGACACTCCGTATCTGACTCAGTTTGATGCAGGGTTTTGGCATAATTGCCTCCACCCCGGTTGTGGGTCTGAAATGAAATTGCTTACAGAATAGGTCTTTCTGGAAAGTGATCTTCAATGCTTCCGAAGTGCGTGATGACTCGGCTCTGCTGGCTTGTTTCCTGAACACCACATCTCATAAGGCTTGATTACCTTATGACTTTCACCAAAAACATTCTTTATGTTCTTTGTGCGTGCGCTTCCATTCCAGTTATTGGCTCATGATGTGTTTATTTTGTCTTAGTTCACTCTCAGTTTGCTCCCTGAGCTCCACTGACCCAGGAACATCGTAGAGCTGTAGCAAATTGGCCAAGTTCTCATTTGTCACTTGATTGTCTTATTTCAGATTTGTTCCTCGGTGGATGTTGAGGGAAGTGGACTGTCATGTTCCATTTGTGGCAGACTTTGTCAGTCGAGATGGAAATTAAGGGAACATCTCAGGACTCATACGGGAGAAAAGCCATTCAAGTGTGGTTTCTGTGGAAAGGGCTTCACGCAGAAAAGTTCTGTTAAGACACACGAAAGACAGCATACTGGAGAAAAACCATATGAATGCCTGTTATGTGGGAAAAAATTTGCATCAGTGTCCAGTAAAAAAGCACATCTTGTCCATCATATGAGGCAGGGAGAATTGTCAAGCACTGGATAGTGCATCTGGGAAGGTTGTTGTTCACATTTCTGCCCAAGGTTAGCAGTTGAGGTTACACATCATATGCTTAAAGGGAGCTCAACTGACCCGAGAACATCTTAGCGCTCTAGCAAATTGGCCAACTCCTCATTTGTCACTTGATTGTCTTATTTCAGATTTGTTCCTCGGTGGATGTTCAGGGAAGTCGACTTCCATCATGTTCCATTTGTGGCAAACTGTGGCAGTCGAGATGGAAATTAAAGCAACATCTCAGGACTCATACGGGAGAAAGGCCGTTCAAGTGTGGTACCTGTGGAAAGGGCTTCACGCAGAAAAGTTCTGTTAAGACACACGAAAGACAGCATACTGGAGAAAAACCATATGAATGTCCGATATGTGGGAACAAATTTGCATCAGTGTCCAGTAAAAAAGCACATCTTGTCTGTCATATGGTGCTGGGAGAATTCTCAAGCACTGGATAAAATGCATCTGGGAAGGTGGTTGTTCACATTTTAAAATCACACCTGATCACACAATACAAGTCATTGAGGCCTGACAATCAAACGGACATAATCCCAATGATAGCATTTAAACCTACACCCACGGTATAAAAGGAGGGAGTGTGGTAGAATATTTAAATGGCTGCCAGGGAAATTCAAATGCAGATCTCCTGTGTAAAGTGTACATTGTACACCCAATGCATTGTGTAGGGTATCTGCGGTGTGTCCCACAAAAATTTAACCCCCTACTTCTTCACAGAGGCCTGTGGGCCAGTCTGGAATTGGTGCACCCAACAGTAGGGAGAATTTAGAAAGCAATCAAACAACACTGCTAAAACGAGTAAAATTGTGACCACTACAAAGTTCTCTTCACAAATTAAACCACCCATTGCATCAAGATATGGTATCCTCTACTACCATGCATCTCGAGGCAAAACAAAACTGTAAGTGACTTTATTGAGCCGCCTTCCAGCAATATTATGTAAATTCTAGTCCTAACGTCACACAACTGACTAATATCCATTGGGGCATCTTTTCCTCCTTGCCCTCAAGACTCTCAGATTACTTGGATCCTCCTCACAGAAACTGATCTTCAATGCTACAAAAATGCGTGATGACTCCCTGTGCTGACTTTTATCAAACATTTCCTGACACTCCGTATCTGACTCAGTTTGATGCAGGGTTTTGGCATAATTGCCTCCACCCCGGTCGTGGGTCTGAAATGAAATTGCTTGGATAGGTTTCTCTGGAAAGTGATCTTCGATGCTTCTGAAGTGCATGCTGACTCGGCTCTGCTGGCTTCTTTCCTGAACACCACATCTCATAAATAGGCTTGAAATCACCTTATGACTTTCACCAAATGTGTTCTTTGTGCGTGTGCTTCCATTCCAGTTATTGGCTTATGATGTGTTTATTTTGTTAAGTTCACTCTCAGTTTTGGTTCCTGAGCTTCACTGACACGGGAACATCGTAGAGCTGTAGCAAATTGGCCAAGTTCTCATTTGTCACTTGATTGTCTTATTTCAGATTTGTTCCTCGGTGGATGTTGAGGGAAGTGGACTGTCATGTTCCATTTGTGGCAGACTTTGTCAGTCGAGATGGAAATTAAGGGAACATCTCAGGACTCATACGGGAGAAAAGCCATTCAAGTGTGGTTTCTGTGGAAAGGGCTTCACGCAGAAAAGTTCTGTTAAGACACACGAAAGACAGCATACTGGAGAAAAACCATATGAATGTCTGTTATGTGGGAAAAAATTTGCATCAGTGTCCAGTAAAAAAGCACATATTGTCCATCATATGAGGCAGGGAGAATTGTCAAGCACTGGATAGTGAATCTGGGAAGGTTGTTGTTCACATTTCTGCCCAAGGTTAGCAGTTGAGGTTACACATCACTCAACTGACCCAGGAACATCGTAGAGCTGTAGCAAATTGGCCAACTCCTCATTTGTCACTTGATTGTCTTATTTCAGATTTGTTCCTCGGTGGATGTTCAGGGAAGTCGACTTCCCTCATGTTCCATTTGTGGCAAACTGTGGCAGTCAAGATGGAAATTAAGGCAACATCTCAGGACTCATACGGGAGAAAGGCCGTTCAAGTGTGGTACCTGTGGAAAGGGCTTCACGCAGAAAAGTTCTGTTAAGACACATGAAAGACAGCATACTGGAGAAAAACCATATGAATGTCCGATATGTGGGAACAAATTTGCATCAGTCTCCAGTAAAAAAGCACATCTTGTCCGTCATATGGTGCTGGGAGAATTCTCAAGCACTGGATAAAATGCATCTGGGAAGGTGGTTGTTCACATTTTAAAATCACACCTGATCACTCAATACAAGTCACTGAGACCTGACAATCAAACGGACAATCCCAATGATAGCATTTAAAAAACTGTTTTATTGTATACATGTATTTCTAAGCTGGGTTGCTTTGGAAGAAAAAGCAAATTGGATTTTGTGGCTGTGTTTGACTGAGTCCCAGTGACACAAGGAGCATTCTTGTTTCCTTGTCTGATTTCAGGTGAATCCCTTAATCAAAGCACCGAGAGACTACGGACCCACAGAATGTCCGATATGTGGTAAATCCTTTCAGTCGAGATCAAAACTAGGTGAACATTTTCGAACTCATTCCGGTGAAAAACCATTCCAGTGCAGTTACTGTGGAATGCGCTTTGCACAGAAAGCTAATGCTAAAAGGCATGAACGAGTGCATACAGGGGGGAAAACATTTGAGTGTGACTTTTGTGGGAAAAAGTTCACTACAAATTTCAGCCGAAGAGTGCATCAGGCTTCCCACATAATGAAACAGACACCAGACATCTTGTGAATCAGTTTGCATGTACATGTATATTACTGAATAGGTTATTTGTCTAAACATATTGTTGTCAGGTGTGTGGAGGACCCATGTGTTTGTCCAGTTTGTCGGCTACGTTATAGATTGCTGTCTTTATTCTTTGATCAGTTGTGTTCACAATATCAATGTCACTGATCATGTGGGTATTATTACCTCACCACAAGCGACCTTCTTGCTCCCATGACTCTCTACATCAAATATTGGGGAGAAAAATCAGCATATGTCAAAGAGCATGGGAGACCGACAATTGCATCATACGTATACCTGGGTGGGGTGGGGTGGGGGCAAGCAAATGACCCTGCAAACGCCATCCACCCCGATTTGATCCTCCATCATCACCTTTCCCTCCCGACCTTACTAGTGTCTCACACAAAAATGGCCGAGTCATACTCGCCGCGTAGTGTCGCTAAAGTGGTGTTGCCGTAAACAACAACTGTGTGGTTGGTGATTTCGACCTATCGACTGATGTTCCTCTGGACTGGGTGTTCAATGATGGTGCAAAATGAAGAAATTTATAAATGCAAATGGCCACACACTTGAGCAGCTTGTCTGTGGATGCATTTGACCAAATCCCAGTGACACAACGATCATTCTTGCTTCCTTTGTCTGTTTTCAGATGAACCCCTCCGGACCGAGAGATCACGGACTCCAAAAATGTGCTATATGTGGTAAACTCCTTCAGTCAAGATCAAAACTAGAGCGGCACCTGCGCATTCATTCCGGGGAAAAACCATTCCAGTGCAGTTATTGTGAAAAGCGCTTTACACAGAAAGCGAATGCTAAAGCACATGAGAGAGTGCATACAAAGTACACCAGAAATGCACATCAAGCTACCCACATTTGACGATGAAGAAACCAGACAGAATGTGAATCAGAATATGTACTACTCAATAGACAATATTCCTCCAAAACAGCGCAGCACCTTACGGGGGTCAGCGTCATGACGTCCCGCACGTCATTCATGATGTTTTGAGGCGAGACGAAAAAAAATCAGATTGTTTCACGACGTCATGATCGCTGAAACAACCGGGTTTTTTTTCGAGTCACGTCATGTGTTCAGAAATGACGTGCGGGACATCATGACGCTACCCCCATAAGGTGCTGCGCTCTTTTGGAGTGATAGAGTCTTGGTTACTCATCTTCAGAATCATTGTCAGTTGTGTGCAGAATCCATGTGTCTGATGCATTAGAGGATCAGTGTTGTTACTGTTTTCTTTGGTTTCTTAGGGTGTGGGTTATATGCCACGGAAGTCTCAGTGATCACATGGGTATTGCCATTAAAACGACTGCATGATTGATTGATCAATCGATTGATTGGTACCACCTCCCTAGGCATGCTAGTCTGGTCTGGTGTTCAGTGATGATAGAATGAGATATTTAACATTCAAAATCTAACTGCCAAGCTACCTGAGCACCATCTGTCCTCCTTGAATGTCAAATTTTTGAGGACAACATGCCGTATTTACTTCTTGCTCACCTGGTCATTTCTTCCGTTCTGTTCCAGTCAAAATGCCATCATGCCAAACTGCTCGTTGAAATGTTTGGTCAGATGATCTTCAGGTGTGTTGTCTTGGACTGATGCTCAGTCGAGACGATGATGGACGTCATTAGTAGGTGTCATTCCTTGATATAGTCATGTCATGACTGTTCGTTTGTCTAATTTCAGATTGTTATTTCGGCTCAAGGTCAGAGATTTGGACAACTAGTGTGCACACATTGTGGTAAACTTTTTATGTATCAGTCAAAGCTGGACGAACATATGCGAACTCATACCGGAGAAAGGCCATTTGCGTGTGGTTATTGCGGTAAAAGGTTCGGCCGGAAATCAAACTTGAAAACACACGAACAGCGTCATTCCGGAGATAAGCCGTATAAGTGTAATTATTGTGGAAAAGAGTTCAAAACTAGATCAGACATGAAAATGCATGAACTCACACATAGAGGTGAAAAAAAACCTACAAATGTTACGAATGTGGTGTCGGACACCTCAACAAATCCACAAAGGGAAAAAGCTGTTTAAGTTGTTCCATTTGCAAGACTAGGTTTTCTGTCCGTGCTTTAACTCGTGAAGTATGCTTTAACTCATGTTAACGTCCCGAATATTTGAACATATATATTGCCATTGATTAATGTTTGATTCAAATGTATGAATTCATACTGGAGAAAGGCCATTGAGTGTTGTTATTGTGAAAAAAGATTCAGACAGAGAGCAACTGTGAATAAACATAAGGTCAGAAATCAAAACTGGTATACTGGTACAAAAACGCATTCCAGTGAGAAAATATTTAATCCATTTTACAAAAACTTTTGTGGTTATCAAACTCTGAGAGTATCAGCTATAGGATGGGGATATCTTTAACATTAAAAATCTAATACCTGAGCACCATCGAGCCTTGATAAATGTCAGATGCAGTGATCTTGTTGTTGCGGGAAGGCTGATCGAGTAGGGTCTTTGATACTCAGAATAATTCTGTGTGAATTCAGAGTAATACTTCAGTGACAGTTGGGTTTCAGTTGGCCTTCAGACCCAGTTAGAGGACAATTTGAGCCGAGCCGTTCTGGTGCATATGGTTCTAAACAATTTTGATAGCATAGCTTGTATTGAAGGTATCAACGTATTTCAGTGGCTTAAGTTGTGGGTCAGTAGAATAGCCTATTTCAGGTAAATCCAAGCAGGGTTATGGGAGCGTTTTTGAGGACAACATGCCGTATTTATTTCTTGCTCACCTGGTCATTTCTTCCATTCTGTTCCAGTCAAAATGCCATCAAGCGAAACTGATCGTTGAAATGTTTGGTCAGATGATCTTCAGGTGTGTTTTCTTGGACTGATGGTCAGTCGAGACGATTTTGGACGTCATTAGTAGGTGTCATTCCTTGATAGTCGTATCATGACTGTTCCTTTGTCTAATTTCAGATCGTTCTTTCGGCTCAAGGTCAGAGATTTGGACAACTTGTGTGCCTGTATTGTGGTAAACTTTTTAAGCATCGTTCAAAGCTGGACGAACATATGCGAACTCATACCGGAGAAAGGCCATTTGCGTGTGGTTATTGTGGAAAAAGGTTCAGTCGGAAATCAGTCTTGAAAATACATCAACGAAATCATACCGGAGATATGCCATATACGTGTAGTTATTGTAGAAAAGAGTTCAAATATAGATCAAATATGAAAATACATGAACGTACACATACCGCTGCTGGTGAAAAAACCCTGCAAGTGGTACAAATGTAGTGTCGGGGGTGTCAGAGGTGGTTATTGTGGAAAAGGTTCAGTCGGAAATCAGCCTTGAAAATACATGAACGAATTCATACCGGAGATAGGCCATATAAGTGTAGTCATTGTGGAAAACAGTCACGCAGAACACAGCTATGAAAATACATGAACTCTCACATACAGGCATCCTGAGAAAGTCAGGTCGTTGACAGTCATCCGCTACTCCCTCAATGGCTTGAGGACATCCATCCCATTTTGCTGTGTTAGATGGACATTCCCTCGTGCGTACACACCAGGGGCTATACGGTATTTATGAAGCCTTCGCAACTGAGCATTCACGCAAATTTATTGTTTGGCTGCACATGCCCTATTGTTCACTGACTGCCTTACAATAGATTTGCGTGAACACAAAGTTGCGAAGGCTTCATAAATATTGCCATAGTAGTTGGTAAAATTCAGTCCACATGTCGATATTTTCAAGGCTACTATATAACACTTATATGGTGGCGGTTCACTAATAAACAATGCATCGATGTATCTCATTGGCTTGGGTTGTGGGTTAGATCTCAGATCAGCCCCTTTCAGATTTGTCAAGCTCTGAATCCCAGTTGCCAGGTTTGGGAGTGTTTTAGGACAACATGGCAGGCATATCTACTGTCTTTCTCATCAGGTCGTCTCTTCAGTTCTATTCCAGATCTCTTGCAACCTTGTTAAAATCTGACCTTTACTTTTGGAAATATGGGGGTCAGGCCAATCAGTGTCATCTCTTGATAGTCGTATCATGGCTGTTCCTTTGTCTAATTTCAGATCAGTTATTCAACTCAAGGTCAGGGATGTGGGCAGCTGCTAGTGTGCACATATTGTGGTAAAGTTTTTAGGTATCGTTCACCCTTGGACGAACATATTCGAATTCATACCGGAGAAAAGCCATTTGCATGCGGTTATTGTGGGAAAAGGTTCAATCGGAAAGAAACCTTGAAAAGACATGAACGAATTCATACTGGAGACAAGCCGTATAAGTGTAGTTATTGTGGAAAAGAGTTCTCAGCTGTATCAAATATGAAAGCACATGAACGCGTGCATACAAGTGAAAAACCCTACAAGTGTTCTGATTGTGGGAAAGTTTTCCAGACTCGGAGGTGTCTGAGAAGACATCAACAAATCCACACAAAAAAAGTTCTTTGAGTGTTCCATTGCAACACAAGGTTTTCAGTCCCAACGGCAGAATCCTCCCGCAATGCCCTGAGGACATCCATCCTTGGAGCAATCAATGTATCTCAGTGTGCTTGTCTGTAGGCCCGCCCCTTTCAGCCATCTCATCAAGTTATGAATCCAGAGAGACCGGAGTTTCTGATTTCTGACATTGGAGGCTGAACAGGAAGACGCACGTGGCATGTTTGGGTTGTCATCTGATTCCAGCTTGAAGTACAATTCTTGTCTTTGTCAGATTGTTTTTCTGTGGTCGTTGGAAACTGCATATCATCTTCTATTTCTTTGGAGTTCTGTGTAAATAAGCATCTCATAAAAATAATTGTCATCCTGTGAAAAATGTTGTTCTAAGCTTTCAGTAGTCGATTCTAGAGAAGCGGATTTTCCAAAATCTTTCATTTTTCAGTGTTTTCTGCTCCATTATGGTGTTTTTGCTTGAAATATACATGTAAACTATCTCGTGTGTTCATCAAGTCAGTGATGATATTCATGTTTCTACTTTCAGATTTCTCACATGTTTGGTTTTCATGGCCAAGTTTTGGATGCGAGGAACCTCTCAACTTGCTCTTTCTGCAAAAAGTGGTTCAGTTCGAGATATCAGCTGAATGTTCACCTCCGAACCCACACTGGCGAAAGACCATTTCGTTGTTCGTTCTGTGGGAAATCTTTCCGTCGTAAAGAACACGTGAAACTTCATGAAAGAATTCACACAGGAGAAAAACCATACGAGTGTGACATATGTGGCAAATCCTTTGCAGTTCAGTCGAACATGAACGCACATCGTGCTTCACATGTGCAGTTAAATTGGGACGTGTTGAGAACTTCTCACATGCAATAACTGCTTTATGCATGATGAGAACTGAAGCCCATATAGAACTATGTTTCAAAATTTTGCAGTTAATTTCTGATGGATCTATTCATTTACAGGCTAAGTTCGCTTAATCAACTGGATTCTTTGTTTGAGTACCGTTATTAGGTCATATTGGTTGCAACAGAGGTCAAAGGACGTGGTTTTGTCCACAGAAAATTCTGCTGGATTTCTCAAATCAGTATATTTCACATTGCAGTTTACTTCAGCCTGATTTCCCCAGGTTGAGTGAGAAATAAAACGCATGTCAATATTTCTACTTGCAGGTGCTTGGGTCATCTGTTGGACAGCCACCACCGTCTGTTAACACTGGCCGTCTGCGTTCGTGTTCTTATTGTGGAAAAATCTTCTTTTCAAAAAGCATCCTGAAAGTCCACCTTCGAACCCACACCGGTGAAAAGCCATTTAGCTGTTCTTACTGTGGGAAAGCTTTTCAAAGAAAAGAACATGTGAAACGCCACGAAAGGTCGCATACTGGAGAAAAGCCATACGCTTGTCAGATATGTGGTAGAAGGTTCTCTGTTAAGTCCACTTTGACTACACATATGATGACTCACTGGAGAAAAGAGCATCAGTGACAGATTCCGGACAGATTCAAATTTCTTGACGTCGATGCGTTTGGTTTTTAGCAGCTTTGTCTTCTCTGGATCATTCTGAATGCTAAAGGTGTCTGGGCTGGCAGTTTCATTGGGATACAAGAATATATCGGAGGTTTGCTTTCAGTCTAAGTTTGAGTGAAATCATGTTGGTGGCGTCTGAACTCTGCCATTCTGAGTGACTTCCCCAATTTTCTGGTTTTCAGATATGTTCTTCTATTCTCTGCGCCCTGTCTGTCTCCAGATCTCTTGCCGACATGACCATGATCAGTTTCCATTTCTCTACTTGCAGGTAGTGGACCATACATCTCCTTACCTTCAAGATGTCACAGTACCCTTAAATCGTACAAAATGCTCCTTGTGTAATCAAGTTGTCGGGTCGTCGGCGTTCAAAAGGCACATGCGTATCCACACGGGGGAAAAACCATTTAAATGCTCGTACTGCTCAAAGGCATTTTCTCAAAAGGGAAATCTGAAAACTCATGAACGAATCCATACGAGTGAGAGACCATACGAGTGTCCACGTTGTGGGAAGAGATTTTCTGATGCCTCTTCATTCAGGAGGCATAAGATTTCTCATCTGAATATTATGCCATCTATGATGTGATGCCCTTCGGCAGGAATGTTGGCTTCGTACAGGTGTACAGCCACCTGGTGTTCCGTCTCTTAACACCCGCTGTCTGTGTTTGTGTTCTTATTGTGGAAAAAGTCTCCTAGAAGTCCACATTCGACCCATGAGTGAGAGACCACACGAATGTCCAAAATGTGGCATGAAATTTTCCGATCCCTCGGCATTCAAGAGACATAAGAAGGTTCCTCATCTGAATATGTCATCTATGATGTGATGCCCTTCTCCAGGAAATGTTCAACTTCATAGGTGTACAGGCTTTTGCATAGTGGAGATTTTGATTGAATTCGTCTGATACTTACAGCATTACTTGCCCACTGTAGACTTCTTTGTAGAGTTTGACATTCTTCTAACTTCTTGACGGTTCTTCACATTACTCATTAGTCTTTTGAACGAGTGGACTACGAAATCTTCATGGAAATTGTTGTGATGCTCTATAGACAAATCCCAAATTGACGAAAACGAGAAAGATCTGCGCACTTCTGCCGAAATGGCAAACAGAACCTCGGTCTGAAACCATCTGACACTGAATGACGTGACACAGAGAACCCCACGACAGTGAGTGCGATGACGTTGCGTCAGACTCGACCATTGCTGAATCATGGATTGCGTCACGTCAGCTGGTTTCAGGTCGAGGTTCTGTTTGCCATTTCGGCGGAAGTGCACAGATCTTGGAATTTGGGATTTGTCTATACGAGTGAAGTTTTTAGTATTATAGCTGCACTGACTTTACACTTGACTTTATCAGGCCTTCATTGTTAACGGTTTTGGTTCAATACTCTCACAGCAAGTTCACAGCATTCAGTGCAGCTAAAGGCATATGTAACCGATGACTTTTGGAAGTCTTAACTATTGGCTACACACTGGCAGGAGAAGGCCAGAATTCCACAAAAAAGTCAAGGGGTATTGTCTGACTTTCTGAACAGTCTTTAACAATTTTATTCCCTCGCATAAGTCATGGGATTTGGAAGACTGCAACCAGATTTTTTCAGCTAATCACATCAATAGGTCATGCATGAGGTTTTATGAATTTATCAGGGCTCAGTTCTTCAGTCACTGATTTCATCTTCCGTTTTCTACTTTCAGATGTTTGGATCTCGTGTTTGGTTTCGTGGTGCCAGCGTTGCCAGACAAGCTCCACATAAAATGTTTGCTTGCACTTCATGCGACAAGCAATTTAACTCGAGAAGTTTGTTGAAGGCTCATATACGTGTTCACACCGGGGAAAAACCCTTTCCATGTTCATTCTGTGACAAGCGCTTTAGTCAGAAAGGGAACCAAAAAGCACACGAAAGAATTCACACTAGGGAAAAACCATATGAATGTCAAGTCTGTGGAAAGAGATTTTCTGATGTTTCATCTTGTAAGAGGCATGCAGCCAACCATTATATTGGGTACCAGTTGTACTAGATCGTATCCGGGAACATGTAAGTGTTGGGAAGCTCGGAAAACGACCTATTAACTCAGACAAATTGTTGATAGATTGTCAAAACAAGCTGATAGTAGTTTCTCTTTCTACTTCCAGATGTTTGATCCACTCTGGCTTCCGCGTAACACATTTCGGTGTCCCACTTGTCCCAAGATCTTCATAACGAAGACTGCTTTCGAAAGACATGTGATAATTCACACGGGTGAAAAGCCATTTAGATGTTCCTACTGTGAAAAAAGGTTCACAAGGAAAGGACATTGGAAAACCCATGAACGCATTCATACTGGGGAGAAACCATTTAAGTGTCAGACGTGCGGGAAGGGGTTCGCTGATAGTTCAGCCTTCAGGAGGCACAAAGGAATGCACATAAGAAAACAGTCTTCACTCCATTGAAAGTTCCCCCACCCTAGTCAAAATAGTTTACTGAAAGTGAGAAAGAGTAATTCCTGTTAGTAATCTTTTACCTCTTTCTCTACTTTCAGATGTTGCACCCCATCTCAAGTGCCTTGTCAAAAGGACAAGAATCACCTCAACCCATGAGATGTCCTACCTGCAAGAAAGCTTTCGCGTTTAATAGCTCGCTTGTAGTTCATCTCAGAACCCACACGGGTGAAAAACCGTTCAAGTGTTCAGTCTGTAGCAAATCTTTCAGTCGACAAGAGCATCTGACCACTCATCTCCGACTTCATACTGGTGTCAAACCATTTCAATGTACCATCTGCAACAAATCTTTCTCTGACAAATCCAACTTTCGAAAACACATCGTACGACACAACATGCACAATATGATGTAAATTTTTCATCCGTGGTTGAACTTGTCCATATTTATGTAGGTTCTCTCTTCCATACAAGTGCATGTATCTCTCTTCGAGAATTTTAGCATACATGTACCGGGTATATTGGTATCTCTCTTCTGGAGTTCATTCATATGTCTTGTTTTCGAGTTGCATTCAAATTTTATGCCTTCGGATAGATTTGAGATGCCGAGTTCCAGCTCCTTGCCCTGGCCTGCAGGTGAATCTTTTAAGTTTGAAAGTCTAAATCTGAACTGTGCTGGCTTTTAGGTCATAATATTCTGAGTAATATCAATATTGTCTCCCTGCTGTCCGAGTACTTGAAGTGGCAAAGTGTAAGACTTGTTAGTAATTCATACCTCTTTCTCTACTTTCAGATGCTGAGCCCTGATTTGTGTGCCTTGTCAAAAGAAGGAAAATCGCTTCAATCCAAAACTTGTCCGATCTGCAAGAAAGTTTTAATCTCTAATCGCACTCTCAAGGTTCATCTCAGAAGCCACACGGGTGAAAAACCATTTGGGTGTTCCTTCTGCGGCAAGCGATTCGCTCATAACTTTAATCTGACCACTCATCTCAGAACGCATACAGGTGTCAAACCATTCCAGTGTACAATCTGTAACAAATCTTTCGCCGATGGTTCCAATTTCCGAAAGCACAAATTCACCCAACACAATCTGATGTAGCCTAAACTTTTCTTCCTCTGTTGAAGCTGGATTCTGTGCATGAAATGAAGATGAAATTTTTTTTCCACATTGAACCTGAAATTGTGTAAGTAATCATTGTATTCTTACAATGAACGATATTACATGTACATGTAAATGTATGAACTACTGTACGTACATCTCTCCCAGAGTTTGTGCATGTATCTGTCCTCCAGTTGCATTCAGATTGAATGCCATAGGTCAGTTGCTTCTGCAGTTGCCCTGCTCACCCAGGGCTGCTGGCTTGCTGAGGTGATCCTAAAGTGAGAAAACCGGAGTCGAGCTGGCTTGTCAGATCATGTGACCCATCACTGCAAAACCCGTATGAACAAGCTTGATCCAAAATAACTCCAGGAGATAAAGGAAGAAATGTAATCACTCAGATATCACATAAGACTTAGGAGACATTAAGCTAGGCTTACTGAAATTGAAAAACGTTGGTCTCAACCTGCTAACTTCAAAACAACTTAGTGTGTATGTACTGGTTTTGTGGTGACGAGTCACATATTTTCAGTAGCAGGTAATATCTAAAATATCACCCTGCTGTTCCTTGGAGTGACGAAGAGTGGTACATATTCTTTATGCCTCCTTTCTCTACTTTCAGATGCTCTGCCCAATCTCAAGTGCCTTGTCAACAGGACAAGAATCGTCTCGACCCATAAGCTGTCATATCTGCAAGAAAACTTTCTTGTATGACAGCATGTTAGGAATTCATCTAAGAACCCACACGGGTGAAAAACCATTTCAGTGTCCAGTCTGCGGGAAATCTTTTACCCAACGATCACATCTTAACGTTCATCTCCGACTTCATACTGGCATCAAGCCATTTCAATGTACCATCTGCAACAAATCTTTCTCTGACAGTTCCAATTTCCGAAAGCACAAACTTGCTAAACACAATATAGTGTAAATTTTTCTTCCACATTTGAACCTGTCATCTAGGTTATTTTTGTAGTGTAGGCCTACGTATGCAATGAATGGTATTCTTTCTATGTATGATGAACATGTGAGAGTTTATTCATGTGTCTCTTCGGGAGTTTGTACTTACATCTCTCCTCCATATGCAATCAAATTGAATGCATACGTTAAACTTGTGGTGCAGTTGTGTCTACTGGGGCTTGTTGGATTGGATTGTTCTGGTTCTTCCAAAGACTGGAAGTGTAGTTGGCTCTTGCTCGCTGGTCATTATATTCTTGGCAATATCTCAGATGTATTGATGTTGTTTATGACTTGAAATACTAGTAATACTTGTAAGAGTAATACTCCTTAGTGATTTGTACCTCTTTCTCTACTTCCAGATGCTGCCCCCTGTCTCGTGTGTCTCGTCAAAAGGACGAATATCTCCTCAACTCATAAGTAGGACTATAACCCCCACGGGTGAAAAACAGTTTCCTTGTACAGAGTGCGGGAAATCTTTCAGTCGGCGACGGGATCTTAACGTTCATTTCAGACTTCATACCGGTGTCAAACCATTTCAGTGTTCCACGTGCAACAAATCTTTCACTTATCGATCACATCTGAACACTCATCTCAGACTTCATACCGGTGCCAAACCTTTTCAGTGTACCATCTGCAACAAATTTTTCAATGACAGTTCCAATTTCCGAAGGCACAAAATCACTCAACACAATCTGAAGTGAACTTTTCTTCTTCTGTTGAATTTTGATTCTGTGCATCTATGAACTTGTGAAAGATTGTCCGTATTTCTCCCCGGGTTTGTACATGTACATGTATACAATGTACATGTATGTACATGTATCTCTCTTGGTGAATTTGTATATACATGTCTCTCTTCTCACCTTCAAACATACGGTACATGTCTAGCTCTCTTCCCTAGCTGTGCAGCTCTCTCCAGATTTTGGTGTCTCTTTTCCCGAGTGCTACTGAACGTGGATCTCGCTTGCTGAATTTTATACACGTAGGCTATATCTCTCAGTGAGAATTTTGTACATGTATCTCTCATTGCGAATTTTGTACATGTGTCAAGTTTCAATTCCATTCAAATTGATTGCCATAGGTCAAATTGAGGTGCACTTGCTCCAGCTGGGGGGGGGGGGGGCTAGATTGCTCAGGTGATTCCAAAGTTGGAAAGTCTAAATCTGAATCATGCTGGCTTGCAGGGCCGACTGCACAGAAAGTCTGATAGTGCTACCAGCACCTATTGGCAGTTATAACATATTTTCTCATTAACTAAACCGCTGATAGGCACCAAAAGCACTATCGGACTTTCTGTGCGGTCGACCCAGGTCATTCATTCTCTGTAAAACTGCAACCTGCTGTTGAAACACTTTTACTTGAAGTGACAAAGAGTGATATTCCTTCGTAATTTATTACCTCTTTATGTATTTTCAGATGCTGTGCCCAATCTCAAGTGCCATGTCAACTCGACAAAGATCTCCTCGACGAACAAGCTGTCATATCTGCAAGAACGTTTTCTCATCTATTAGCGCGCTTGTAATTCATCTGAGGTCTCACACGGGTGAAAAACCCTTTCAATGTTCAGTCTGCTACAAATCTTTCAGTCATCAGTCATCTCTGAACACTCATCTCCGACTTCATACAGGTGTCAAACCATTTAAATGTACCGTCTGCAACAAATCTTTCAGTCAACAGTCATCTCTGAACACTCATCTCAGACTTCATACGGGTGTCAAACCATTTAAATGTACCGTCTGCAACAAATCTTTCAGTCAACAGTCAACTCTGAACACTCATCTCCGACTTCATACAGGTGTCAAACCATTTAAATGTACCGTCTGCAACAAATCTTTCCGTCAATTGTCATCTCTAAACGCTCATCTTCGAATTCATACAGGTGTCAAACCATTTAAATGTACCATCTGCGACAAATCTTTCTCAGACGGTTCTAATTTCCGAAAACACAAATTCAGAAAGCACAATCTGAGATAAAAATGTCTTCTGCAGTTGAACCTGTAAGTTATTTCTGTGATGAATGATATTCCATGCATGAACTTGTGAGAATTTTTACAGAATTCATACTTGTATCTCTCCTCCATTTGTACATGTATTGGGGTATTTTTCTTCCGGGATTTGTTCATGTATCTCTCATCCGTTGTTTGTAAATGTATCTCTCCTCCAGTTGAGTTCAAGTTGAATGCCGTAGGTCAAGTTTGACTCACGTCTGCTTGCCCAAGCCTGCTGTTGCTAAGGTGGAATCCATCATCAGATTTATTTTACAAATAATCTGACATTTCCTGGTTCTTACACGCTGCATTTCCGTTTCTATTTGCAGATACCTACTTCACGTGACAATCTATCAGTGTCCCAAGGCACCTTAGAAACAGTGTATCAATATTCCCACTGTGGACTAACCAGCCTCAACAAAAGTGCCCATCTCAAGCATGTGCAGCAAGTGCGTGGAATAGCAAGGCCCTTCAAGTGTTCCTTCTGTCCTAAAACTTTCATTCATAAAGGGGACCTGACCAAACACGAAAGAATCCACACCGGGGAAAAACCATATAAATGTCATATTTGCGGGAGGGCATTTTCAACTAGTTCAAATAGGAACACACATCTTTATACTATTCATGTGAATCCTAGAAATACCTAGAGGTGGTTTTCCACGATGGTACAGGAATCTGGTAGTTTCTTGCAATAGCATTGGTGGCGAACTCCAGTTCAGCATTGTTTTGTTCAGAATATTTGGCACAGGAGTGCTGATCTTACTGTTCATAGGAACTCATCAAACAAGTTCTCTGAGGTGGTGCAGGAATTTGGCATTTAATTGCTAAAGCATTAGACAGGAGCTTACTTAATCTTAGCTTTTCTTAGGTTCAAGGCTTTGATGGCGGCTTCCAATGATCATCTGTTGTACCAGTCAATAACTTTCGTTCCATGTACCTCATAATTATATGGAATATCCAGTCCTTGGGAAATATGCATTTTTTTTCTCCTTGCAGCTCACTGTTGCTCAGAACAATTTGTTACGTGGTTACATCTTGTACAACACACAAGTTGCTCTGAGAATCAGTCGACAAAAACTTCATAATCTGGATCTTCTCTGGTTCTAAATGGCATTTCTCTTTCTACTTACAGATGCCTTCTTCAAGTCCTTGTTGGTCGTTTTCCCAAGGTTTTGACTCTCCAGATACGTACAATTGTTATATACCCACCCCCATTCTGGCCCTCAAATACCTTCACAACCAGGGCCTACAGGAATTCTAAGCACCACCAATAAAAGGTGATTTTACTGTATGTTCATTTTGTCCTAAAACATTCACTCAGAAAGGGAATCTGACCAAACATGAACGTATTCACACTGGGGAAAAGCCATACAAGTGTCGAGTTTGTGGGAAGGCCTTCTCTGATAGTTCCAATCGGAATGCCCACATGGCATGTCATCATCCTACACGACCTTGAGCTCAGGCTTACTGTTTCTGATGTCCTTGTCAAATAAGTGTCCAGTGGAGAGAGGAGGGTCCCAGGCAGAAACAGTCTGCGTGATTTCCTTCTAGACTTCGTAGTTAATGTGTGGTTAGGTTTTGAATGATTTTTTTTGGATTTTCAGATTCTCTCAGGTTTTGTTTATCATCTTGTTGAGGAATTCGATGAACATATCCTGAATGCTCTCTTTGAGCTGTCAAATTGTGACAAATAAGTCACTGTACTGTCTTGTTAGCTCAGCTGACCAAAGGTCAGCAGAGCTAGTCAAATAACTATTCAGTGGCGTCACGCGTCAGTCCGTCACTCCAGAAGCTCTCTTTGAGCTGTCAGTTTGCAACAAATAAATCACTGTACTGTCTTGTTCCTGAGATGAAAGGTATGGTGGACTTACCTGTGGATGCAGAGGGCATTACCCTCTGCTTCGGGATAAAGTCGTTGAATTTGACGGTGGATCTTGTTCCAACTTATCCAGCACTCTTTCACTGTCATTAAATAGAAAATTGCTGACACGGCACATTTTATTCCAGGTTTTTTTTTTCAGCTTCAAATATTCATAGTTGATTTTCCACTTACCAAATCCCACCATTATGTAATTTCAGATGGGCGAAGGTGTTGGTGATTCCTCATTCAGCTTGAAGTTCCAACCTGGCGGAGTACCTAGTGTCGAGCGTCCTTTCGGCTGTCCATCCTGTCCTAAAAAATTTGTTAGCAAGTCCAAGTTGGAAACCCATTTCCGAGTCCACAGCGGAGAGAGACCATTCATTTGCCCCTTCTGTACAAAAGGTTTCAAACAGAATAGCGAATTGAAAAAGCATATTCGGGTCCACAGTGGGGACAGACCATTCGTTTGTACCTACTGCAACAAAGGTTACAAATCAGATGGTGACTTGAAATTGCATATTCGAGTCCACTATGGAGAAAAGCCATTCATTTGTCCGTACTGCAACAAAAATTTTAAACAGAATAGCGACTTGACGATACATATTCGGGTCCATACGGGAGAGAGACCATTCATTTGTCCCCAATGCAAACATCTTCGTTCCCACAGCGACGAGACCCCATTCATTTGTACCCATTGCAACAAAGGTTTTAAGCTGAAAAGTGGTTTGCAGAGACATATTCGCGTCCATACCGGAGAGAGACCATTCATTTGTACCTACTGTAACAAAGGTTTTAAGCAGCACGGCAATTTGTCAACACATATTCGCATGGTTCATTCAGGGGAAAAATCCTCAACGGCTTGAGTGTTGGAAATATTTCAGTGATTGGTAACTCCCGTAAATGAGTGCATATGATGAAACATTGGGGCCCGTATTCATAAACCTACTCAATTCAAAGTGCGGACTTATCCTTTGTTCAATACAAAAGGTAAGTATCACACTTTGACTTAAGTGTGTTTAGGAATATGGACCCAGATTGCTGGAATAACACCTTCACAGTATCCAACTCTCTCTTGGACTTCGGACAAATGCAGCTTAACGTAGCTACATGATGATGGACCACAGTTGACTCTCGCTTCTGGCCTATATAATGAGAAATGAGGTCTTTGCTTTCCTGCTGCCAGTTCAAATTCCTCCCAGTAGATAGTGTCAAATATTCTCTCTAAAACTTGCATGTATGATGATGATCTCTCAATCCAGTATTCTCAGTTCCCATTTCAGGACTGTTCCGCAATTTCAGGCTTCCTGTCCAGTTGTTCGCATTATGACCTAATTTCTGATGTTTTGTGTGAACCATCTTCATTTCAGAACAGTTTTCAAGTTGTTTGTGCCACATCCAGTTACGAAAATGGCAAATACCTGTGTCGATGGTGTGGAGTTGTATTCGCGTCGTCCTCAGGGTTAGAGACCCATGAGCAGACCCATGAGCAGGTGCATTTTACTGGTAGGCCTAAACGTCAATTTCAGTGTGAATTTTGCAAAAAAGTATTCACCACCAAAGGTAATAGGACAGTGCACATGCGTCTGCACACCAATGTTAGGCCTTTCCAATGCAAATCATGTGGGAAGAAATTCAATCGCAGTACTCAATTAAAAGCTCACATGCTTGTTCATTTGAAGGAGTTTCAACAACAGAACCTGTAACATTTGTCAAGTGGAATGTTCTGTTGAATCTTGTGAGTAATTTGCAGTTCTTGTAGGTGATCTTGTTGATCAGGTGTCTCCGTACCCTCTGTACCTGGAACTCAAGGCTTGCCCGGGAACATTTCGATTGAACATTTGTCATTTGTTCTTCTGGTACATTCACCCAGGTGAGCACATGGTCCATGGACCATTTCATTAGCACCAAATGAAAAGATTGTTGCTGTGTATCATACTTTGATGCCCTCACGTTGAGGTGCAGAGCTTCATAAATACTGAATACTGAATCAATCATTATGAAATTTGTTTGCCATTTTCTAGTTTGTATTTTGTGGCAATGAACTAGGAACGAATTGCCCCATATTCAGTGTTGCCATTACGGTTGTTCCCAGGCAGCCTGTAATCATTTGAATTTTGTACACTTATTAAAATTGCCGTAATATAAAATTAGTATTTCCATGTGAATATATATATACATTTTGCACAGTCAAAGAATTATCAATGAAAATACATGTTAATTGTATTAGGGCCCTCAATACATGTATTAATATGTGACTGGGATTTTGTTCTGTATGAAAATTTTGTATTGTATTTGTATTAGATTTTCTGTGTGGGCCGAGGCCATCTCAAGCGACCTGTTTGTCCTCACTTAATGAATGGGGTGTTTTACTTGTCCTTGCAAAGACACAAGGTACAAGGCACCATGGCTTACTCTCCCATGTGACAGACTGAAGAGCCAGGAATGATTACCGGTAGTCCCGCATGGGCCAGGATTAATCATTCCTGGACCTGCCGCTTGGTAAGAAGATGTGAGACCACTTGGCTATGAAGGCTCCTCCTTCTCTGTATGAGTCAAATTATGACTTGTGGAGTGATTTCTATATTCTGTAACTTTTTTGATGGCATTTACATTATAAAAACTGTTCTGTAATTAATCACATATTGTAGACACTAAATACACATATATCTCACCTGCCTGTCAGGCCTACATGTATCTACAGACATTATTTTGTATTGTATAGTCAGTTCTTTACTACAGTTTATCATGGTAAGGCTGTTCCAAAGCATTGCCTTGATGAGAGTCAGCACTTCTCTTGGTCAATCTCTCAACAGAGGATGGTCATTGGATTTTTGTTGCATTGGCCTTACTTATTTGTAATCGTCTAAAAGGATTGATAACGCTGTTAACATGGTTACCGGTAATAGGACGTTTCGTACGAAGTGTAAACTTTGAAGGGAGGTTCACAGCAAATGTAGTGAAGTTTTCAGTTATTGTTCATTTTTCGTCAGTCATGTGTTTTTTATCACACTTTACGATTTACCGGTACCGGTAATGAAGAAAATCCACACTTGTCTGTGAAAATTGCATGGAGAACACAAATCACATTTGTTGTAAATCCCTCTTTAATGTCATTGTATCATCACTAGAAATCTCTATTTTTTAAAATGTAAGTCATGGTTAAATACATATTCAAGTATAAATTTGAATCTCGGGTTCTGTCTTTCATTCATGGTGGTGTAGTGCCCCCGGCAGTCTGTCATCAGTAGCTCTCCTGTATCCTTTGTTGGTGTGGTTTCATCTTCAAAGTCAGTCAAAAAGGCACCAATGCATGTGATGAAACGTCAGATTGCTAGGTTGTGAGAAATTTGCCATGTCCAACTTGCTGTAAATCATTTGTTTGAAGATGCAGCCTTGCGTGGAACTACAGTCTTGGAACACAGTTTAATTTTGCTTGTTGAGTCTCTGCTCCAAGTTCAAATTCGTCCCCAGTTCAGTGCAAATTGCTCAAGATTATTGTCCCCCGGAGCCCTCGGAGGGGGACTTGAAAATACCGGCCGTCCGTGCGCCTATGCCGCTCGCCGCTCGCCGCTCACCGCTACTAGTCCCTTCCGCTCTATAACTTAAGAACGACTGAAGATTTTGGATTCATATTTGGTGGAGGGATGTATCACGGGCCAAAGGTGTGTCGCGTGAAAGAATCGGCCAAATCCGATTCTCCACTTTGCCACCAGGGGGCCGAAAGCCAAACCACAAAAACTGCGATTACGCCTTTAATACTGAATGGAATTTCACGAAATTTTTATGGTAGGCTCATCTAGCAAGGGTACATAACATATCATACGGGTTTTCAATTTAATTCATTTTTCAGCCCTGTAGGGGGCGCTTTGTAAAAACCACATAAGTTCCCTTCCGCTCTGTAACTTCTGAACGACTGAAAATTTTGGGTTGATATTTGGTGGGGGGATGTACCATGGGCCAACGGTGTGTCGCGTGAAAAAATCGGCCAAATCCGATTCTCCACTTTGCCACCAGGGGGCCAAAAGCCAAAACACAGAAACTGCGACTACGCCTTTAATACTCAACGGAATTTCACAAAATTTTTATGGTACGCTCATCTAGCAAGGGTACATAATATACTCTGCGGGTTTTCACTTTAATTCATTTTTCAGCCCTGTAGGGGGCGCTTTGCAAAAACCACATAACTTCCCTTCCTCTCTGTAACTTCTGAACGACTGAAAATTTTGGGTTGATATTTGGTGGGGGATGTACCATGGGCCAACGGTGTGTCGCGTGAAAAAATCGACCAAATGGATAACTTTGCCACCAGGGGGCAAAAGCCGAATCACAGAAACTGTGATTGTGCCATTAATACTGAATGGAATCTTCAAAATACATGACCGGAGGACTTGCACCCGGGGCGACGGGGGACGTTCAATGCTGTGCTTGTGTTCTCTTCTGAACAGAAGAGTGTTCCTGTCTCTTTTTGTGATGCTGGTCTATAAATCCAGAATTTTCTTCTTCAATTTCAGATATGCGTAATGCACTAAGGTGTGTGTAATGACCTCAGGAACATTGCTTTAAGACAGACTGTGACATGACTTCAGGTTTGATATTCTGTCTAGTTGTTCACACACCATAATCATTTTGAACTTCTTAATTTCAGAATGATTGTCAAGTTTCACGTGCCAGATCCAGTCATGGAATTGGCGAACACCCTTGCCGATGGTGCGATGCTGTATTCGGGTCATTGTCAGGGTTAGAGGCTCACGAGCAGGTGCATTTTGGTAAACGTAGATTTCAGTGTGAATTTTGCAAGAAATCGTTCAGTACGAAAGGTAATATGACGGTGCACATGCGTCTGCACACTAATATTCGGCCGTTCGAATGTAAAATATGTGGGAAGAAATTCAATCGGAGTACTCACTTAAAAGCCCACTTGGTGGTCCATTTGAACGAGGCTCAAGAGAACATATTATTGTAACACCATGTCAGGTGGAGTGCTTCATTGGATATTGTGAGTGTAAAGCCGCCCATACACGTTCAATATTATTGCACAATATGAGGACAAAAATGGGCGATTATTGCAAATCTGTCTTCCACCCATCATGCCAGAAGCACATGCCCCTATTTTGGGTCCCATATGTGCAATAATATTGATCGTGTATGGCCGGCTGAAGAGGTTGGGGATTTTGCTGAAGGTATTTTCCCTTGATAACTGTAAATTGGCAGGGTACCGAATGTGAGCTGTCACAGGTTTGAATCCTGTCAAGAACCATGCCCAATGTTTATCAATCTGGTACCGTACTGGTATGAATTTCAACTGCAGGCCCACATTGTGACATAAGACTTTGGGAAGTTCCGTTCTCCAAAATGTGCTCACCTTGTACACCAAGAATAACGGAGAGTCTTTATACTTTGAATGTACCGTACAGTGGTTGTAATAATGTCGGAAAGGAAGAGATGTCGAAAACAAATTTTTGTAAGATTGAAACAGGAAATGACTCGAATAATCAAGTTGTAATAAGTCATGTATTTTTGGCTTGTAGTCCTTCATGTTCAAAACCAAATTGTGAGATTGAAACACGAAATTAATCAGGTTGTAGGTCATGTACAGTAGTTGTTGGCTTGTAGTCCTTATATGTTCCTCATGAGAGTTACGGTACCATACTTCTTTTCGCCACGATTCTTCATCCTAACAGGGGTCAGGATGATTATCCTAACAGGGGTCAGGATGATTGCTGGATCTTTGTTTGTTTTGCCTTTTGAAATGTCTGTAATGTTCTTGTACTACAAATAGAATAGAAAAGGGTAAAGTGTTTCAAAAAAGAAATGTACCAGTATGCTAGACATTTTAGCAAATAGATAAGCGAGCGAATTCACAGGCATATTCACACAAAATGCAGTTTGCAATTTACAGTAGACATGTGTTTTTTTCACCGTCTCGTCACATTTCATTTCACACAAGAAAATGCAAATCGCATTTGATGTGAATGCAGTATTCATATCTGTATTAATACGATCTTTATATCTGTAATGAAACAATTAAAGTACAATTACATGTAAATTTGAATTTTATGTTCTGTCTTTCATTTGTGGTGGTGTCGCAACCCTTTTAGCCAGCACTCAGGAGCTCTCCAATCAGGAGAGCTTTTTGGTCCCGGGGGAGGGGGGGGCAGAGGACCTTACATGTATTTGCCGCTTTTTGCCCCAAATCTGCATGAAAATCACGTTTTTTGGTTGGCTTGGGGGGGGGCAACTGCCCCCTAGCCCCCCCCCCACTAAATACGACCCTGCCAATTCAAAAGCAGAACAGGAGCAACCCTTGGTCAAGCTGCAAAATGCTTGATACCGGTACTCCACAAAAGGTTTGTGTGAGATGATGTGGAGGATCTGTTGAATGGTGGTGACAGTCCGAATGATTTTTTTCCGCTGATGATGTGCTTTGTGCCTTTTGAAGTTTTCAAGTTTTCGTGTGAAAACCATAAGGGACACACTCCGCGTGAGCTACTGCGAAACTAATGTATTAGGCCAGCCCTGCATACCACGATATATAAATACACACAGCACACCTGGATGACCTATATTTCTGTCCGCAGTGAAGTACACCTGACTGCGGACAATATTTTGCAGTAGCTCACGCGGTGTGTGTCCCTTATGCAGACAGAAGTTGCTTGGCCCTTATTGTTTATCTCCTCATGACTTTCCAATTATCGCTCTCCACACTCCTTGTTCTTCCAGCATCGTCCTCAAGACACCTGGCAGTTTGACAACACACAAGAGACTGTAGCTTCAAGAGCCTGTCAGATATGGACTTGTAAGGTTTGTGGTAAACAATACAGGACAAAGGGTGGTCTAGTTGTCCATTTCCGACATCACACGGGAGAAAGACCCTTTCAGTGTAAATATTGCGGATTGGGATTCATCCAGCGGAACCAGTTGAACCTGCATGTCCGTAATAAACACACCGGTGAGAGGCCTTATGTTTGCCAATATTGTGGAAAGACATATTCCTACACGAGTGACTACAGACGACATCTCTTACTCAGCCATGGAACCAGAAGGAAACATAAACAAAATGGACAGGACTCTGCTGATGTGTAATGGTGGGAAATTTCATAATTCGCCTGGGGGTCCTGCATGAAATGATGTCAATTTATTTCTTATGATTTTCAGATTTGGCTCACTGTTGAAACAAGTCAAAAGATGCGTCTTGGACGAATTATATTGACATTAGGCCCCTATTGTCAATATAATTCCTCCAAGGATGCATCAAGTGAACCTTTTGCAAACAGGTAGCTTTTTATCAGAATTCAAATATGGCTGTACCAGACAGCCATCTTGAAAAATGGAATTTTGACCTGGTCTGTGATCTAGATTAAAATTAGTAGGCCTGCCCAGTACGGTAGTGCCATTTGGTCTATAAGCCTAACCTGGTTCTCTGGGCGCTGACGGTGGCACTGACTATTCAAGAATCGTCAGCCAGCATCACCGTCAGACACCCAGGGAACCAGGTTTAAGTCTACAAATGTATTCCGGAACCACCACTCTTCAATGACCGTGAGCATAGTGATAGCAAGGGAGCACAAAATGGTCCTAATTATTGAAAAAAATTATTTCCTTTGTTGTAGCCCAGAGAGTATGCAAATAAACATGTTTAAAGTTCACTGAGGTTCCTCAGATTTTATTTCTTCGTTTTTCAGAAAAAAAGCAGCAAACACCTGGTGGTGATTCCAAATGTGACATCTTTACACCACCAAGTTTACTTCTGATATCGCCCCTCAAAAGAGCAATTAATCCAGCTTCAGCGCCCCATACATCGACATTTCCGAGTCCACTTACCGACCTCAGAATTGTAATGATAATGCATTGACCGTTGTGACGGTTATGACTGTTTTTGGCCGCCCTCGTGGAAAGAAACGAATAGCATAAATTCAGTATCTAGTTGGTATTCATGGTGTTCACGTCTCTATCGTGGCGTTGAAGAGGTAATTACAAAACTGCTAATTATGGCGGTCATTATGGCATCCTTGGCACTTCTTGCAGATGTTTCTCGTGCATCGATCGATCGATTTCTACCCGAGTCAAAAATTTTGTAGTGACGCTTTATGAAGATACATTGTAGTACCCGGCATAATGTGGCTTCGTGCCCCTGACCAATGGTGCATTGTCCAGTGCATGTGCGTGCAGTTGTGCATCAATTTTATGCCCAAAAAGTTTTAGGGATCGTCCATAAAAATCAATAACAATGTTAATAGGATGACGGTAGGATTGGGATAGGTTTGACCCCCTCCCGCTCCCCCTCCCAACATTTACATTGACAATAGGCCTAGCCCTAGGCCCTACCGGTAGGCCTACTACTGATTTTGCTTGATCAATGTTTTTTTTACCTAAAAGCAATCCTAACAAGGCCCTGACCCCCTCCCTCCCTTCCTAACATTGTTATGATTGCTTTGCACATTGATTTTTATTGACGATCCCGTACAAATTGTTTTTAGGCGCCTATCGTATCGGTAGGGTAGGCCAAGGTTCATTCATTCCCAGGCAAAAACAAATCCCTTGCCCTTATCGGAAGTGACGTTGCTATACTCAGTAGACAGATATGCGGGAGACTTGACAGGTCCGAGTCTATATTGTCATCATAGTTGAATTTGAATTTCAAATTTAGGCAGTTGAGCACAACTCTTAGTCTTACTCAGCATCGAATTTGAATGGAAGAATGTATGGTGTCCTATTTTTGTTTGTGTGAGACTGTATGACTTCGGAAATAGAATTTGAAAAGGGACACCCTGCCAACTTCATGGGCTCAAGTTAGAGATGGGAGTATTGTTCAATAATGTGGCCTATTCCATCATCAACAACCTTTTTGGGCACTGATCAGGGATTCTAAATTCATTCCATTTATTATATAATGAATTTTATGCTCAATCCCGACAATGCACTTTTTAGGCTTCCTGGATGTCGTGTAAATGATGAAAGACGAAGCCATGCCAGAATCAAGTGAAGAGGTTGCTGCAGCCACATCTGAAAACATGCAGGCAGAATTGCACAAGAAAGGAGCAGTCCTAACAAAAGCATGGGCGGACTTATTCAGCTATTTAACGAAGTATCAGGCAGAATTAACAGTGAAAGAAAACTGTGTTGATATTGCGGAAAAAGAAATAGAGACACGTAAAAAACAGCTCGAGGAAATGAAACCTGCAACGCCAGATTCTGAGGAGTTGGCGAAAATGCAGGATGAGATTCACATGAAAGAACGTCAGTTAACAAAAGCACAATCCGAGTTGACGGCCAAGGATCAACTTCTGCGACGGACTCAATCAGATTTGACTTGTAATATGGAAATGTTGGAAATGTCTCGGTGTGAAATGTTAGATAAACAAAATGAAGTTATTAGATTCAAAAGTGACATTGAACGCTTAAAATCGGAACTTGCTATTCAGCGGGAACAAGTTGCAATTAAGGACAATCTACTTAAGAAGTTACAAAGTCAGCAATCAACTTCTGCGACGGACTCAGTCAGATTTGACTTGTAATATGGAAATGTTGGAAATGTCTCGGTGTGAGATGTTAGATAAACAAAATGAAGTTATTAGATTCAAAAGTGACATTGAACGCTTAAAATCCGAACTTGCTATTCAGCGGGAACAAGTTGCAATTAAGGACAATCTACTTAAGAAGTTACAAAGTCAGCTGATGAAGGAGAATGAGGAGTTGAAAGAACAGTTAGAGCTTGATCGCCGTGCTCTGGAATTGGAACGCCGGTCACATGAGTTGACCAAGAGGAGTATGAGAGAGAAGGAAAGGTCTGGAAGTGTAAGTATTTTGATATGGGAGGCATTGTCTCTGGAAATTTCTTTCGCATTTCACATCATATTTTATAGCAGGACTTCAAAGCTTGGTTGCTGAACAAGGTCTCAACCCACTGCCAAGATGTAGCATTTCGTAGGATATGACTCGGCTCTAGACTTAGAGAAAGTTGGAACACACATTGGCTACCGGTACTTCCTATCCTAGCCTCAACGAAAGAGTGAAACTTACCTTCTGATACAACAAGTAAAACAAATGCTATAGACATGGCCCAGAATTAACGGGACACCCGGTCCAGTTTTCGACCATCTCCTAAAAATCTTAGCAGAAATCAGACGTAGCGTGCCAAAAGACCCACCCATCTTCTATGTCAGAACCCTCAAGAGTTTCAGTTGGACAGGACAGTGCGATGTCTAATTTAGCTTGTAGCGCTATGAGTGGCCTGCAGGAGTTCTCATCCCGTCTCTCGGGAATGGCTGCCTCTACTCCATCTCGTGATTCTTCACAATGGGGAAGAACCCCGCCTCGTATCTCACCGTCCCCTTCGAAACTTGGTGCTACGTCACAAACGTTTACCTCCTCTTTTTCTCATGATTCCCCTGCCACGACGACACAATCTGAAAGTGATACGTTCTTCCCACTTAGCGTGGAAGGAATGGACGATAAAAGTGCTGTTGACACTAGTAATGATGCTGTGACAATGGAAACTGACAGTGGTCCTGTACCGATATCGGGGCCAATTTCGTCCATCAGTGGTGAAGGCAGCAGTGGCGGAGGAGGAGGAGATGGAAAGGTAGGAATCACATTTTCTTTCATGGTCTTATTGGTGTGGTAGAATTTAAGGTTCTATACCTATGGAAACAGCAACTTGAATTCACTTCCCGTCATAATGAGTGCTCATGGGGTGACAGTAAAATTAAAATCCCTTGGACAGGCCTTGCATGGTCAGGTACAGAACTGATCCTTGTTTCCAAATCCCTGGACAATGAAGGAGAGTTCAGTTTCAAGCGCCTTGCTCATTTACACAGATTCACACTAAAAAAAACTTTGATTTGACGTTAGATTCCATAAAATGGGATCGGATGCTGACTTCACACTGTCGGCTTATGCAGAGTTTACTGTATGTATGTTTCAGAAAACGATAAAATTCCATGGGCCGAATTCACCAAGGGTGATCATCGCGCGATTAAGACTTAGACGCGTGTAACTTCACTAAATGCACACACTTCCACCATGCTTTTGAAGAAGGTACACGCGTCTAAGTCTTAATCGCGCGATGATCACCCTTGGTGAATTCGGCCCCATATGTTCAGTTGTTTCAGGCCAGTAAATTACAGTACATGTACTTGCCTCTTTATGTTGGGAAAATCTCCAAGATGCTGTTTCTGTATGGCATGGGGCCTCCTCTCTCTGTGTACATTATGGTATGTTCAAAAGTAAAACCCCATTGATTCCTCATTCCACTCAGTTTTCTGACTTGAACTCCTGGGGAGATGTCCACGAACAAAAAAAGTCGTGGCGAAATTTGTAGCTTGAACAACTGACTACGAGGACTGTACCTAGCTTCCTTCAGGTTCATACTTGTACAATTGAACCATGCCAGCCACCCAGCCGGCCCAAGCTGTGTTTCCTTTGTCATACGGAAAGGCTCATCGGTCTTAAAGCCCCACAGTATTGAATTTTACTGGATTTTCAAAGTGTTGGGAGAATGCTGGTCGAGGTCTCATACCATCGTGAAGGTCGTGAAGGTCCCCAAAATGCCTGCCTGATGCGTATTTCCGAGAATCAAGGCCTAGTTTTCAGCACACAATGAAAAAATCTGCAGGGAGGGCTCTAATGTATTCAGATGGAGCGCAGTACATTTTACACGTCGTGACGTCGTGCACTGACGTCAAGAATCGTGGCGATGATTTGCGTTTTTCAGATTCAATACAGTGGGGCTTTAAGGGAAATCCCTGTTGAACCACGTCTTAGAAAAAGGTTTGGGATTCTCAGGGGTGAGATAGTACAGTACGTGAGATAGCACATTTCTGATGGTACAGTGTAAAAATATACTGCTACATGTACATAGCCTAGGCAGCAGAGATGCTACATGTACATGTAAATGTTGTTTACCCTGCGTGTGTGATACTCCACTATGTCCACTGGTGGAAACCCTGCCCCTGCCTCTGAAGCCACACCAGGTGCTTCAGTGTTTCCGCCAGAGGGTACTATCTGTACTATGCTAGTACTCTCAAAGGAACAGAAAGGGGCAATTTTCTTTAATTTCATGGGGGTTTTGTTGATTTTGAAGAAATTATGCCTTTAAAAAATTTCTGTTCGAGCTCTGTGCTTCATGATCATTCCAAAGAGTAAGCCTGCTGAGTGCTGTACAGAACTTGCCATAATGTACACACCACTTTCTCTTAGTAGTGCTGCATTAGGTTTGAGTTTGAAGCTCTCTTTGAGCTGTCAGTTTGCAACAAATAAATCACTGTACTGTCTTGTTCCTGAGATGAAAGGTATGGTGGACTTACCTGTGGATGCAGGGGGCGTTACCCTCTGCTTCGGGATAAAGTCATTGAATTTGACGGTGGATCTTGTTCCAACTTATCCAGCACTCATTCACTGTCATTAAATAGAAAATTGCTGACATGGTCACATTTTATTCCAGGTTTTTATTCAGCTTCAGATATTCATAGTTGATTTTCCACTTACCAAATCCCACCATTATGTAATTTCAGATGGACGAACGTGCATGTGATTCCTCATTCAGCTTGAAGTTCCAACCTGGCGGAGTACCTAGTGTCGAGCGTCCTTTCGGCTGTCCATCCTGTCCTAAAAAATTTGTTAGCAAGTCCAAGTTGGAAACCCATTTCCGAGTTCACAGCGGAGAGAGACCATTCATTTGCCCCTTCTGTACAAAAGGTTTCAAACAGAATAGCGAATTAAAAAAGCATATTCGGGTCCACAGTGGGGACAGACCATTCGTTTGTACCTACTGCAACAAAGGTTACAAATCAGATGGTGACTTGAAATTGCATATTCGAGTCCACTATGGAGAAAAACCATTCATTTGTCCCTACTGCAACAAAAATTTTAAACAGAATAGCGACTTGACGATACATATTCGGGTCCATACGGGAGAGAGACCATTCATTTGTCCCCAATGCAACAAAGGTTTCAAACAGAATAGCGAATTGAAAACACATCTTCGTTCCCACAGCGACGAGACCCCATTCATTTGTACCCATTGCAACAAAGGTTTTAAGCTGAAAAGTGGTTTGCAGAGACATATTCGCGTCCATACTGGAGAGAGACCATTCATTTGTACCTACTGTAACAAAGGTTTTAAGCAGCA
>NMRB01000080.1:210822-268578 GCA_002633025.1 Notospermus geniculatus
TACTCGGGATGAGGATACTCTGCCCCACCACCAGTGTCTGTCTGTTGATCAGCATTGCTTTTTATATGCCAATAAAATGAAGACCACCCCTGTGGAGTTGCTCGTACTCTTGCATGTCGTATCACATGGCTGCCAGAAGCAAATCTGGTTTTCTTCATGTGTGTTGCCCAAATACAGAAGCGTCGATCTTGCAAGCATGATGTAATTTTCTGATGGAATTTTGTCAAAACATTTTTTCTCTGAATATCATGAGCAACTATTAAATTACAAGACAAATACTCTGTATTTTTCAGTTTTTCCCCCTGCTTCAAACGTGCTCTGGCGCAAAATCCCCACGCCATTACCAAAGCCATTGCGACGTTAAGAGATTTACGTGCCATTATTGCCTGAAGGAATTCAATTACTTGGCCAGCTTGAAATCGCATCTTGTCACCCACACGAACGATGGACATCGTTGCGAGACATGCGGCAAAGCATTTTACATGAAAAAGGATCTGGAACGACATTATCTCGTACACACTGGCGAGCGACCATTTTCTTGCGAAGTGTGCTCCACGAAATTTAGACGGAATTATCTTCTGAAGCAGCACATGTTAGAGAAACATAACGTGATGTGTGTGGATTGATATTGAGCTTGATCGACTGCGTATTCTGAATTGCGGGTGTAGCTTCTTGCTGTTGATCGTCTGGTATATTCGTCTTTTTCTTCAGAAACTTAGTACATTTTGTACTTACAAAAATTACAATCCCACAAGAAGGGAATTAGCTGCATTGAACAGTGGATACACCAGTACATTTCTCCACATAGAATATTGAATTTACCGGACTCTGAGTGCATTAGCAATTCCACACAAGTAGCAGACATATCATGCTTTGAAACGCCTATCAAAATCAATCATCATTTTCAGGAGGTACTCGCACACATCTGTAGCAACTCAAGTATCCTTCGTCCTCGTGCATAATCTCAACCAAAGTGGTATAAGGAGGGAACCGGCACATTTATGCCTCTTATTTTGACCCACTGTCCCTTTAACGATCTCGAAGACTTCCCTCTTATCTGCATGATGGATGAACAGCATTGATTCCGAGCCAATAAGAGAAATGTTCTGTATTTTTCAGTGGCAGTTCGAGGAGTCATCAACTGGGGCGTACCAAACGTTAATCATTGAGACCGAGACTTCCTGGTGTCGCAAATGTCAGAAGGATATACCAAGGGATGCTAATTTTAAGAACCACATGCTAGAACATTTTTCCTTTCCGTGTGCTTATTGCGGGAAAATGTTCTATAAGCGTTCCGACCGGGAACGGCATCACCTCGTTCACACCGGCGTTCGTCCGTTCAGTTGCTCTGTCTGTGAGAAATCATTCAAGCGGAAATATGAACTCAAGAAACATCTAGAAAAAAAACATGTAGATGAAGTCAGTGATTCGTTGTTGGATCTCTAAGGGGTTCTACTGCTATCTTTGATGGCATGATGGCCTCATTGCAGAAGGGGTTGTCCGGTTCCGCTGTGTCGCTGACCTCGAGTTTGCATGGTCGAAGGAGGTCGTCTGCTTCTGACCTTCAGTTGATGCGGGATGGGGAGGGGGGGTTGTCTGGTTCTATTAACCTTCATAGAGAATGAAAAGGCTAATCAAGAAACATGGTGCCTGCAGAGATGTACACATGTACACAGCATTTCCAAGATGACATAACTCCTCCAAAGTGCCGGTATCTCAAAATCTACATGGGACACTCCTTGCATGGTGTCTGAAGTATCTCTGGATCTACACTGGCCACTCTATGGTCCCTGAAGTATCTCTGGATCTGTACACTCACGTATCACGTATCACTCAGGATCTGCACTGACTGGGCATTCTCCAGTGATGACAAGGATTCCCGTCTCGAATCTCATGATATTTTTTTTCCTGAACTTGGCTTTGAAGATAATAAAAGCTTGTTTCACCAAGTAGGCCTGCCTTACCATCTTCCAGAAATATCATTCTGTGATCGGTACTGTCAGCATACACATTCTTGATGGTTTCCCTCTCACTCACTCCTCTTCCTAAACCTACTTTGCATAGTACAGAATAGCAAACCGCCCGGTTTCTTTTTTTACCAGCGAAGGTCGGACAAATATTAGATAACAAGTAGACTTTAGTGAGTGACCACATTGTCGAAGGGGAGACAGGACAAAAGCAGGGTCGGACAAACACAATGAAATTGACACGTCCGACGTCACTCGGGCGGTTCGCTATTGGTTCTGTGCGACAGAATGTTTGATTCCATTTTGTGTGATTATGTCAAACTTCCGCTACGTGATTCATTTGCTAGAGCATGTTCCATACACCATGCATATATGCCATGTGGTTCCTTGGCACAGCATTATGTGATCCATGGCACACTATTGTGGTTCCTAATCACAGCATTATAATTCAAAGGTGATTATGTGGTAATGTTGTTATGGTGTCATGGAATGGCACTGTGTGATTTTGTAATAAAGTACCAATTGATTCCATGGTATAGAACTCTGTGAACTTACATGGTACAACTACATACACAGCACTGTGTGATTACATGAGTGGCAGAACTTGATTGGGTACCCAGTCACAGCATTTGCGCAGTTCCTGGCACAGCATAAGGCCTGTTTCCGCAAAAGCAAATTCCGCCGCTGCAAGTGGAGCGGTTTTCATGGGCATTGGGGTAATCAACCGGCCACCCATTGAAGGATTATTAAAAACCCTGTGAAAACCGTGCCGCTCGATCGCTGCACACCATGGCAGAATCCACTCTCGTGTACTACTACTACACCACTAGCAGTGTGATCCTCAGTTGAAGCTGATCTTTCGCAGCTCTGAGATGAAATTCATATTCTAAACTTTGTGTGTGTTCTATTTATCATAAGCAGTACATAAACAATAAAGGATTCACTGTTTCATTATTGTTTGGAAAAAGAAACTCAGCTACATGGATACTTCTGTATACTTTCAGTTGGCCGGACCCTACAGCTGGAAGGTGGCAGCCACTCATGGTGCAGTAGTCCCTTCATCTGATCCTAAAGATAGATTCATGTCAACTGCAGTGGCAGTGCTCCAGAGTCCTGAACGACGTACATGTCAGGTTCATATGTGCAAAGTATGCAACAAAACATTTTTTCGGAAAAAAGATTTGTACCTCCATGTAATGACACATACAGGTGAATACCCCTTCCCTTGCAAGCTTTGCGTGGCGAAGTTTCGAAGGGCGGATCGATTGAAGAGACATCTCGCTACCAGACATAAAAAGTGATTTATCACATCTGTGCCGGTTGCCAGTACACCGGAACAGTACATGTGACATGACGCATGGTGCCAAGGTTTACCGGGTCCGGCACTCTCAATACTGTAGTAACGCAAAAATATGGCGGGCACTGAAGTGGTGTAAGATTGGCCATGTTGGCCTTTTCTGATTTTCTTGTTTTTCTACTCTGATGGAAGCATACTTGCGTTTTCATCAAAGGCGCACTTTTAAAGGGCCCTCTGTTCGAATTTTGTTTTCAAAGTGTTGAGCGTGAAATCATTGAAGGTGTAGTTTTAGTGGCCTGTAATGTTCTGTTTTATCTCCACCTATGACTTACAGAGAATAGCTGTAATACTGGTATACATTGACGTGTTGCCAAGTGATTTGGTCATTGTACTCATCAGATATTGCACAATAAAAAGAATGTTTGGAAATTTCACTTTCCATGTTGTTCTTCAGCTTGACATAAAGCACTCGTTCGAAAGACTATAGCCCTGGTTACACCTATCCAAAATCCCCGTGCTTTTTGAGACACGGGGTTTTTCCAAACCGGAAAAACACGGCGTTGACACGGCGAGCGGTTACACTACTAAAAGTGCGATAGGTAGTTCCGTATCCCGGCGATAGGGGCACTGCATGTAGGCAACTCTCCATCATCCAGTGGCTACTGGAGGCGTGAAATATCCTATACGCATGTGCATGACTAATCGATTTGCATCGCTGTCTGTCGCCGGGTGCTTGGAAGTACAAAACACGGGGATTTCGCAGGTTTACACTACATAAAATCCCCATGTCTAAATAGCCCCGGCATTGCCCCTTCGAGGTCGCTGGGGCTAATAAGCACGAGGATTTCAGACACGGGTCTATTTAGACTCGGCGATTTATAGGTGTAACTGCAAAATCTCCGGAGAAAGCACGGGGATTTATGTAGTGTAACCACTGCTTATATTCATTCAATGATGTTCAAGATGGGTTAACTGAGTTTCTCTATAGTGACTTTTGCCCTAAATCGGGGCTTTACGATGAAGTTCAAGAAGGGCTGAACTTGTTTGCTGCGGGACTGGTGAGATGGTTTTGGGTGCATGACAAAATGTTTACCACTGAAAAAAGCAGTAGCAAGTCTCTTTGTTGTGTGTGTAACTTTTGGTCCATGGTGTATTTTCAGGGCTTGGCCACCCCAGGGGGTGTAAAATCGCTCGAGCCGTATCAGTGCAAGTTTTGTTCCAAGACATTTCGTTGGGTGACGAGCTTAAAGTCACACCTGGCTAGGCACACGAATGAAGGATATCAATGCCAATTTTGCAGGAAAGGATTCTACTTCAAAAGAGACTTAGATCGCCATGTTTTGGTCCACACTGGAGAAAGGCCATTCGCTTGTACCTGGTGTGATAAAAGCTATCAGAGAAAATTTCAGTTGAAGATGCATCTATTCCGTGATCATGCCTCTCATTTCAAAGATGAGGGTGGACAGTTTCCATGATGTACTCCCACACCAGAAGGTAGAGACTACTTCCTCGCAGTAGATCCCTGAACCTTACCAGTTCCTGTCAGATGGGGTGTTGGCTCTGCAAGACATTAGTGTTCAGCGTGGACTGCAAAACAAAAAGTCCAGCAATGAAAGGTATCGAGGCATCAGAAACAAGTCTATTAGTTTGTAACTCTTGGTCCACCATGTATTTTCAGGGCCAGGCCACCCTGTCCAGTACGAAGTCTCAGGAACTACATCGCTGCAGGTATTGTTCCAAGACATTTCGTTGGGCGTCGAGCTTCAAGGCACACCTGATTAGGCACACAAATGATGGACATAAATGCAAATTTTGTGGGAAAGGATTCTACTTAAAAGTAGACTTGGATCGCCACATTTTGGTCCACACTGGAGAAAGACCATTCGCTTGTACGTTGTGTGAAAAAAGATATAAGAGAAAAGCTGAGTTGAAGATTCATCTGTGTCGTGACCATGCTTCGAAATTCAGAAGTTAATGAGCTAGGCAGGGGACTACAGTACTTGAAGTGGAAAAAATCCAGGTGTGGGGGGGGGTACTCATTCACCGAAATTAGCATAGGCTTGTAGTTTTTACCACACTCCTGAATCAGCTCAGGTGTGCGGTTTTCGCTGCCCCTGACTCGCCTTCTCTGCCGCTATTGTTTTGTACAGCATTCCGAACGGATTGAAGAACAATGTGTTTCATTGGCTTGTATTTTGTCAAGTACCGGTACATGTATATTGATTTGACTAATCACGTCCAGGCTTACAATTTACAATTGGTAGGATTCGGCACTGTTCATAGCTTTGTTTGTTTGCCGAGACAGTGTCAGTCAGGCACGTGAAAATCGATTCATGTTAACTTCAAAAGTATACAGAGTGCGCGGATCGTTTAGTTGAAAACTACGGCGTGCAGGGGTATTCCTGCCTAAAGCGGGTGATCCACTGTCGCGATTTTGGCTTCAGAGGCGGTTGGGTTCCCTTGCGGTTACCTTTTAAGGACTTCCGATTGCCATATAAGGCGATCGCAAGGGACCGCAACCCCGTCTCAAGCCCAAATCGCGACAGTGGATTCGCCGCTTAGGTCTCATTTTAGGCTCATGATGGTGTACATGCGTGATCACAATCGCGTGCCTCTCCTTTCAAACACTGACTAAATGTGATTTTGGGGACAACTGCCCCACTATTTTGCCCTATTCCACAGATGCAACCCCTTGTGCGAATTGTCTATGCCCACTTTATCCATGTCACCAAAATATGTGGCAGTGAAAATGACACCATTGGAGTGGCATTGATAATTTCATGGGTATTTCTAATATGTCCTCATAAAAATAATGCAAATACTGATATTAAATCAATGCTTGTGCATATTCTGCCTTATTTCGACAAGCTCCATCATGCCTATTCTCTTTGTCCTGTTCCTACGGAAAGCAGATGCCATCTACATGTAGAACAGATGTATTAAGTGCTATTATGCCAGCTCTATCCACTTCCCACCATTTTCTATTGATAGACCTGGCCTCGTTGCACACTGACATGAGCTCCCACTGCAAGACCAATTGTTAATGGTGTTACTGACTTGGCAATAATACCAGACATTGCCATAGCAACAACCGAGATTATACCAGACCACCATGTATTCACTATCGGCGCCCCCATGCATTAGAGCTCTGTTAGTAATGTGGGGCTTACATGTACAGCTCATGAGTGCATGTAGGCAAGATACTGAGTGGTTGGAATTGCTCCAGAATATTAACCCTTTGTTGTCACTGTTCATTAACAAAAATTTTAGTGCCAGCTTCCTCAAAATTGATGGGTGGAAGGAAGATATTTTCTGAAGTTTCTCTGCTGTGTAGTCATTTGCTTTATTTTCAAGATAATTTTGGGTCACTTATGATTTGTTTGATTTTAGCCTCATTATACATGTTATAACCTCAAGATGGAACAATGTGTTTGATATTCCTCCTGCTTGAAAGTTGATGGAATATTTGTGTGGTAAAGAGGTCTCGAGGCCTACTCTATCAAAACTATCCTTTCGAATGAAGGCCAGAGGATACTACTTGTACTCATACATTTGATTCCTTTGTCTTCTGTTAGAATTCAGTGCTGACACCTGGTGTTACCAATGTGAATGACTATGAAATGGTTGTTATCATGAGGGACAACCAGAGGTTGATAATGAGGTCACCAGTACAAAGCGATTTGCATATAATTTGATTCTTATAACTTGTGCTCAAATAAAGCAGGCACAGTGCCACAGGTTCTCTGAATAAATGCATGGTTTTCAACATTCTTTGTCCTTGGCGAGTTCATTTCAGGAATTAACCCCATTGAAAGCGAAGCGCAAACCCCATTTAAAATGTTTATTCTTCATGGAAACTTGTTAAACTACAGAGATGTGCTCTGTATTTTTCAGTGTCAACCACTCAATTTGTCGGCACATGGGCCGACTTCATCTGTGCAAGTGGGCAAGTCTGACCGGCCCAGCTTCCCGGATTCGAACCGCTGCTCGTTCTGTAGCAAGTCATTCGGGACGTTGTCCAGGTTGAAAGTACATCTTGTGACCCACACTAATGAGGGATATAAGTGCAAACTGTGTGGGAAGGCATTCTATATGTGGACACACCTTCAACGCCACCTATTGATGCATACTGGCGAACGTCCGTTCTCCTGTCTCGTTTGTGGGAAGAAGTACCGACATAAACACGACTTGAAAAAACACAAGGAGTGGGAGCACGGCCGATGAATCGGAATCTCAGGATACCAAATTCTTTCTTCAGCATCTGGCTTTGAATAGGTTGCCTTTGTTCTTGTTTCATTTTCTACGCTTATTGCCATAATGGGCCTACTTCAGTACTACCAATTAACACTAATAGGCCATGATGAGTACCATACCAATAAATCTGTTCTGCAGGAATTGGATTGGCAAGTCTGAATTGGTATTCTTCATATCTAATGAATGCTTACTGTTGTTGTTTTGGGTGTACATAATGTACTTCGGTATTGATCGTTCTGTTTCAATGGCTTTGCATCTGTTTGAGGTGAATGTTAAACATTTCATTCATATGAATATCCTCAGGTGGAAGTTGCCTGCTGCTGAAAATGGATAACATGGTACCCATTTGGAATTGGAATACCTCGTATCTTGTGCTTTCTTTTCTTTTTTGAAGATTTATTGACCTTCTAGATCCTTCTCTCATGTCTTTTTGCAACCCAACCCTTTGACATCAGTCTAGCCTGAAGTTTGTTGAGTCGAGGCTTACAGTCAATGGATGGATATCTTTGTCATTTGTACTTTATTTCAATCCACATTACTTGCTACCCTGGCATCTGCCTCTTTGCCAGGTATCCATGGTCCTGTGTCAGACATCACAGCAAACTTTGGAGAACACAGCTAGCACTTCAATGAAAGCAAGCAGCACACCAGTAGTTTTGCATATTTTATTTTCCAGACATACCAAGTAATGAGCAGACCGAGAATGTCCTACACGCCTGAATTTAAACTTCAAGTGGTCAGATTTGCAGAAGAGATGGGAGGAAATTGCAAAGCTGGTCGTCACTACCTTGTCAATGAAAAACTCGTCCGTGATTGGCGGAAGGTCAAGCCAAAATTAGAGCGCCTCTGCCGGCTTGAAAGGCTGATGAAACAGACAAAAAAACATGATGTCTAGAATCAACTTGAGAACTTCTTCATGGTCAACCCTCCTTAGCCAACACCAAAAAAATGCAGGTGTGGGATTTGTCATCTTGACAACGGGATGCCTTCACAAGGGCATCACATCATTGGTTTTTGTGGGCACTTTAAGAAGGGTTGGCTGTATTCTGTTGAGTAGTGAACTCTTCTGGACTGGATGTTTCCTGTTGTGAGCGATCGGATTGGAGTCTGCTTTCATTTTTCTGGTGAACTTGGCGAATGCCACAATTTGCAGTGTTCCTGACCAATTCTTACACAGGCTCTTCTGTATTTTTCAGAGCCTCATCCCAAACGATGGAAACTCCGATTCGCTTTTCTTATTGCCTGGACCGGGCTGTTGGTGCAAGTTTTGCAATAAAACGTTCTGTACAATGTTCAGTTTAAAGGAACACATGGTAACACACACTAACGAAAGCAGTTTTAAATGCAATCAGTGCGGTAAAGCTTTCTATGTGAAGAAGAGGTTACAACGACATCAGTTGATTCATACTGGAGAGCTGCCGTTCTTGTGCGACACCTGTGGGAAGAAGTTCCGATATAAGCATGACTTGAAAAGGCNAAAAAACATGATGTCTAGAATAAACTTGACAACTTCGTCATGGTCTAGTCAACCCGCTTAGCCAGCACCAAAAAAATGCAGGTGTGGGATTTGTCATCTTGACAATGGGATGCCTGCAAAAGGGTATCACATCATCAGTTTTTGTGGGCACTATAAGAAGGGTTTTGGCCGTATTATCTTCTGTTGAGTTGTGAACTCTTCTGGACTGGATGTTTCCTGCTGTGAGTGCGATCGGATTGGAGTCTGCTTAGATTTTTGTTGGTGAACTTGGCGAATGCCACAATTTGCAGTGTTCCTGACCAATTCTTACACAGGCTCTTCTGTATTTTTCAGAGCCTCATCCCAAACGATGGAAACTCCGATTCGCTTTTCTTATTGCCTGGACCGGGCTGTTGGTGCAAGTTTTGCAATAAAACGTTCTGTACAATGTTCAGTTTAAAGGAACACATGGTAACACACACTAACGAAAGCAGTTTTAAATGCAATCAGTGCGGTAAAGCTTTCTACGTGAAGAAGAAGTTAGAACGACATCAGTTGATTCATACTGGAGAGCTGCCGTTCTTGTGTGACACCTGTGGGAAGAAGTTCCGATATAAGCATGACTTGAAAAGGCACCGATACCTTAAACACGGCTATCTGTGGAAATCGTAATGGAGAGAAAGCAGGTGGTGAAGCCTGGGAAGAACAACGAAAGGTCCATGATGTGTTTTGAATTGACTGGTGTTATTCTGGTGCAGACTGGTCACCATAAAGGAATCTCTCACAGCTTGCATCATCAGCTAAATTTCATGCCATGCCTCCGTCGGTTTTTGTCAGTTGCATAGCTAACTTTCCATTTGTGGGTCAGAGAGTGGCGATGAATCCCACCCTAACCCCAGGGTGTTTCTGGATGCTAAATTTGTTCTTGGTCTGCAAATTTTGCATATTGTGTAGGCGGGAGGTGTATCTTGCTAGAAGGTGCCAAACCTGCAGTATTGCCAGAATTTGGATATTCCGATATGCTGTGAAATATTCAATATTTGGGTGTTTCACTCTCGAATTCTAGAATTAGGTGTCCGTACTCAAGTGTTCATTTGCAACCAGATCCAAGACTCAAAAATGGTTTCTTTGCCAACAGATCCAAGATATGTGTCTTCTTTCCCTATCAAATCCAGGACCTGAGACATTCCTTAAATTCAGTTGAATCATCCAAGATTTCTGTATTTTTCAGTTGCACTCCACTCCTACACTTGGTTTGAGGTATCCATGCGGGCTGTGTCAAAAGATTTACGCCTCTCCCATCGAGCGAAAAATACATGAACAGTCGCACCGAAAGGATGGTCACATATGTCGCTACTGTGGCAAAATGTTCCCTGGAAAATGGGCCGTGGAACGACATGTATTGATACATACCGGACAACGCCCGTTTAAGTGTGAAGTTTGTGGCAAAATGTATCGTTATAAACATGATTTGAAAAGGCACAGTTGGTGTGAGCACCACCAATGACCTTGTCCACCCTCTTCTCCTGCCCTTCTATCAAAACTTTCCACTCTCATGTAAGGGCATCTCATCTATTTTTCAGTACGGCCAAACGTTGCCTGGGACTCACGAGCCATCGTCCATGTCATCCACACCAATGGCATCACTTGCAAGTTCTTCAGTCGTGAATTACATACCTTCTGGTCCCTTTGTAAATCCTGAGGGTTGTCTGTACCCAAGGGACACATCCCTGTCAGATTTCCCTAGATCACATGAAGCAACCCGACCTATCAATTTGACTAAACAAGTCTCCAATCAGTTCATGGAATCCACGCGTTTCGTGTCACACAGTGGATTTGTTCGAATTGGTAAGAAGTCTGCAGTGGGACAACAAAGAGACCGTCGGTCATACACTTGTAAATTCTGTGAAAAATCGTTTCGTTGGGCGTCTAGTCTCAATGTTCACCTTGTGAGCCACACGAACGAAGGATATCGATGTTCCGTTTGCGGGAAGGCATTCTACCAGTGTTCAGACTTGGATCGTCATATCATGACACACACTGTTCGGTGTAGTTGCTCAAAGTGTGGAAAGATGTTCAAAAACTCTCTGGGCCTCCGTGCTCATTTGTCACTAGTGCATGGATCAGTGGTGGATGGGGATGCAAACAAGGTCAAAAAAGGACAGAGTCGTTTACCATGATCATAGATTAGTAGTGAGTTTTTCCCCATTTCGATGTGATGAATTTTATACACACGAGTTCCATGCTAGCAATTTATTTTACAAAACATGGCTTGCAATGTTGCTGCATCTGAAATGACAATATGTTTACAAACTCGAATAACTGCCATTTGTTCCTGAATCCAGTTCAGTGACTTCTCAGGCAGGTGACATTCAAGTCAGCGTTGACCTTAATCCTCTCAGTCTGCATTTCTCTAGGATGCTTTCTAGTGATTATTGACCCACCATGGCGATGTGGGCGAGCTTGCCCCTGAGACACTTGTTGACACACCTTGTTAGATTCACACACTCAGTACCTAAATGGTACTTCAGGTGAACTCTGTTACATAACTAACTCCAGACCCTAATTTGTACTTGCAGTCCAAGGAGACATCAGAACTTCTGCAAAATACCAGCTCGGGGAATCCATGTCCCGTGTGTCATCGATTTTTCACCCAGAGGAATTCCTTAATCGTGCACATGAGGCGGCACACCGGGGAAAAACCATTCGAGTGTCAAGTCTGCAACATGCGATTTTCACACACAGGGTCCCTCAAGCGTCATACTCGTGTCCACACTGGGGAGAGACCTTATGTTTGTCATGTGTGTCAGAAGGGGTTTATTCAGGCCAGTGATCTGAAATCTCATCTGTTTGCACGCCATAATGTTCTAAAGCAAACCAGGAAATGACAAGTGTAACCATGCAGAGACATAAACTGTTCGAGAAACAGTGGATTTAGGTACAAGGTGCTCTTGATTCAAGATCAGTGTATTTTATGCCCCCAGAGAAAGATAACATTGCGGGACATGGATCTTTTGCGTTGGTCACCCATCCAAGAACTGACCATGCTCTACATGGGGCCACTGCACCCCCCCCCCCAGCTTTATGGCACGGCCTAACCCGCTGGCAGTGAAGATTTTCTTCATGGCAGAGTGGTTGATGTGACAGTTTATACGTATATCAAGCTGGTTCTGCATCTGTCAAGTTTTTGTGAATCACGTACACAAGTAAATTGTATTCACGTCCTTGTCAGTTTGTGTTGTCTGTTTGCTTGACATCAAATTATGTAAATAGGCCCCTCCCCCTCCCAAACATCGGAGATGTCCATACCTCCAGAACTCTACAAACTTTGGGAAACCAAAGCTCATAACCCCTGGAGGCATCATTCGCATATCTTTACTACAGTCTGCATTTTCCTCTGAATTCCACCCCTAGGAATTGTGGGAAAATTCATGTCAGCTTGTCCTACGAAACCCCAAAAAGTAAGGGGCCCATGTTTCATATTCATTCTTCATTTATTGAAGGAATAAAGTTGTCGGTACTTCTCAATTCCGAAACTTAACGTGGCTTGTGACTTCTTATATTGCAGCTCACAGTTTTTCGAAGTGGTGGTAGGACAGTCACAGTGTCTGGACGGGGCGCTGGTTCCAATCGCCCTCAGGAATGTGGTCCTCGTGAAATAAAGAGATGTAGTATGTGCAGTTTTGTTGGAATCCTGGAAACGCACATGCATGTACATAAAACCGAAGGACGACCGTATGTCTGCAACATTTGCGGCAGAGCCTTTAAACTTTCTACTACTCTGCGGGATCATAGATACATCCACACTGGTGAAAGACCCTTCCCTTGTCCGAAATGTGAGAAAAGATTCACCCAGAAGAGTAACTTGAAACGTCATATACATTTAGTCCATAAGACGCTACCCGAAAACTTCTGGAACAAGTACACGTAATAAGTAACAAGAAATGGCATTTGTGAGGATAGGTCCAGAGAGAATTGTCCCAAGTTGTAAATAGAGTTGTTCACCCAAGTCACGATTTTCAGCTCACCTGGGGTGAGCTTGTCGTGGTGCTGCGTCTGTTAGCAGGGCACGTTTCGTAACCACTGGGGCTATTGATTTGGAACTTTGTACATATATACCCTAGGTCAGATGACCTATGACACCAAGTTTCGGTCCGATTTGTGGCCACAGTAGAGCAGTCTTTGCCATTGTTGAGCCTGGTCTTTAATCAAACGATTTAACCATAACACCATGAACAGAAGACAACTTATTCTCTTACACCATCGCCAACATGATTTTATGCCTACAACTCACAGGGAATTCGCAAATTCGGACTGGAGAATCCGCTTTGAAAGTGTATTAGGTGTGAACGTGGTTATACATAAACTTACTACAAAGAACGTACATACTATATTTTTTTATTGCAGGTTGATAAATACATTGCGAGGAAGTTGGTGGGTCTGGATGATTCAAAATGGAATGTGCTCTGCTGTGCACACTGTCCAGTTGTGGAGGACCTGGCAGAAAAGCTTCAAACATTAATTGCACTGAACAAGCAAATTCTTGACCTCCTCGAGAAGCAGCAAGGTCCTGTGCAAGTGGTCAATGTGCAAGCAGACCAAGAAGGCTTTGTAAAGGTGACTCCAGAACCACCAGCAGATGACCCAGTCAGAATTGACAGTGCAAGCAATCAGCCTGCCGAGGCATCAGCATCTGTAAATGTAGGCCTACCGCGAAGTCTTCCGAATGACCCCCCTATCGAGGATCAACTGCACCAGCTTGCAAACATCCGTCTTCCTCCATCTGCAAAGAAAAGGAAAGTTGCCGATACCGTAGCGATAGGACTCAAGAGATCACCGGTGTGCATTGGAAGTGAGAAAGTGAACATCATTAGGAAGGAAGTTCCTTTGGCAAACAACCCCAACAAATTTGAAACTGATGTCATCATTCCAAAATCTCTGATCAAGTCAGCAATGGCCATTGCGGATAATCCCAGTGATGGGAAAACATTTTTAAAAGTCCTTGTCCTGAGCATTTATGACAAAGAGGACCTCCGGGGACGATGTGTCATGGGGAATCATCAGATGAGGAAGGCTGCGTTGTCCCCCAATCGTATGAAGGCCTGCCGAAAGGCACTGTTAAGCAAATGTTGCCCCGCCGGTGCAGACCCACAAGAGGTCTGGCGTGATGCGTACAAAAAGCTTGACAGTGCTCTTCGGCAGTGGGACTTCTCAGAATGAACCATCTGAGGATTCCCACACATTGTCCCAGGAAGTTAAATTGAAATGTTCCATAAGCCGTAACATTTGTTATTTGTTCTTCTGGTACATTCACCCAGGTGAGCACATGGTCCATGGACCATTTCATGTAGTTCATCTCATAAATGTCCTTGGATTCAGTCTTCAAAATAGAGGAATATAATCAGATACTCCAACATTGTCAGTGTGAAATGTCTTCTTTCTTGTATTGTCGGATTATTGGAGACCTTTCCCATGGAGGACCTTGTCTCTGAATGTGACATCTTTGCCTTCCTAGCACCCAGAAACTTTGTATTGAGGTTCTCATATTTTGCAAATAATGGCGAAATGGTGTTGTCAACTGGGACCTCCTGATGCAAGCAGAATACTGTGGCAAGTTTTATCCCTCTTCCCTCTCTCTGTCATTGCAGTTTGATTTCGTGCATCGATCAGCCACCATTTCTGCCAAGAATCCTACTAACACACTCTTTGCATGTGATATCTGTGGCCAACTCGACTCGAACGAAGAAGATTTTCGATCACATCAACGTTCGCATCTTGATGAGTGCCCTCACCAGTGCTCGATATGCAGTCGAGTGTTCGCCAAAAGCACGGCCCTGTATGCCCACCACCGCATCCACGTTGTTGACAAACCTCTTAAATGCACTGTGTGTGGGCGAGGGTTTGCCAGGAAAGAGACACTGAGAGTACACATGAATAGCCATTCATCGAATTATAAGTGCACAGTGTGTGGACACTGTAGCTCCTCCAACTTCAATCTGCGGATTCACATGAGGACACATGAAAAAAACCGGCCACGTGGAAGACAGGCCTGGCAAGGAACTTATCAACCTCCTCCTCACTGAAAATTCTCTGTTCTTGTTTTGCAGTTTGAGCAACCGCCATCATTTCAGCCGCAGCCTGGCTACACGTGTTATATTTGTGGGTTTTTCTCCTCATCCAAAGAAAATCTTGAAACCCATGTTACAAGGAATCATTGGGCAAGGCGGTTCGTGTGCAACATCTGTGGAAAAGCTTTCAAACGGAAATTTACTTTGCGGGAGCACATACGCATTCATACGGGAGAGAAGCCTCATCAGTGTAAAATCTGTGGCAAATGCTTCACCCAGAGAGGGACACTTCTGGGTCACCAGTTGATACACATGAGACAGAAAACAGTGACCTGAGTTGTGCTTGCATTGGTATGTGCTACGGGGTCACCAGTTGGTGCCCCAGGATAGGAAAAAAACAGATCTGGGATTTGCTGGCATTGGTACCAATATGTTTTTCATGGTCACTAGTTGGTGCAACAGGATTGCAAAAAAAAACTGATCAGAGAATAGAGATTTTGGTTGTATTATTGCAGGTATCTGCTGTGTGGTCACCAGGGTGTCAAATAAAAAGCAGATCCAGGACTTCTGTACATGAAGTAACCTCTGATCATCTATTATCTTTCCAGATGTTCTACAAGAAAGTACGAGTACGATATGGCGATAACATCGTCTCCCGATACCGTTGCGATTTCTGCGGCTGCATCACCACAAAACTCTCGCACCTCAAAGATCATTTCAAAAGACACACAGGCGAGCGGCCTTTCACTTGCAGTGTTTGTAATAGGTCCTTCGCGCGAAAAGGCTCACTGAAACGTCACATGATGATTCACATGAACTTGACACCTCAGTAGCATTTCACATTGCCACATGATTCAGGAACAGACGGTGCATTATTATGCTCTGGGATAAAAGTTGTCTTTGCTTTTCTGCAGATACGTGCAGTGGGGTCATCAGTTGGTGCCACCAGGCATGCCAGGATTGAAAGTCCAAATCTGAGATTGTGCTAGCATTGATACCAAGACATTCTGCACAATCATCAGTTGTGCAGCAGGATTGTATAAAAACCTAATCTTAGATTTAGGTTGCATCAGTGCCGGTATCTCCTTTATGGTCACCAGTTGGTGAACCAGGATATAAAAACGAGATCCAAAACTTGCATACATTAGGTAACTCCGATCATCTATTGTCTTTCCAGATATTGTACAAGAAAGTACGAGTCCGATCTGAAAATAATATCGTCTGGCAGTACCATTGCAATTTCTGCAGCTACATCACCAAAAAACTCTCCAGCCTCAAAGATCATGTGAAAAGACACACGGGCGAGCGGCCTTTCACGTGCAATGTTTGTAAAAAGTCTTTCGCACGAAAATTCACTGTGAAAATTCACATGCTGACTCACAAGAAGTTGACATCTCAGTAGCATTTCACATTTTCATGTGTTTCAGGAACTGTATGTGCATTTTCATGCACTCAGGCATGACTGAGGGTGGAAAGTGTGCTTGCTTTGGTGCAGATATATGCACTGGGGTCATCAGGAGGTGCACCAAGTAACTCTGATCATCTGTTGTCTTTCCAGATGTTATACAAGAGAATACAAGTTCAACATGGCAAGAGCCTCGTCACCCAATACCACTGCAAGTTCTGCAGCTACATTACCATAAACTTATCTCACATTAAAGATCATGTCATGAGACACACGGGCGAGCGGCCTTTCACTTGCAATATTTGTAATAAGTCTTTCGCACGAAAAGGCACGCTGAAACGTCACATGAAGACTCACATGGAGTTGACATTTCAGTAGCATTTCACATTTTCACGTGTTTCAGGAACTGTATGTGCCTTTTCATGCACTGACGTGACTGGAGATAGAAAATGTGCTTGCTTATAGGGCAGATATATGCAGTCGGGTCATCAGTCGGTGCACCAAGTAACTCTGATCATCTGTTGTCTTTCCAGATGCTATACAAGAAAGTGCAAGTTCAATATGGCGACATCATCGCCAACCAGCACCACTGCAAGTTGTGCAACCACATTGCCATGAAAGTCTCGCACCTTAAAGAGCATGTGAAAACACACACCGGCGAGCGGCCTTTCACTTGCAGTGTTTGTAATCAGGCTTTCAGACGAAAAGACACGCTGAAACGTCACAAGTTGACTCACATGAAGTCCAAATCTCGGTAGCATTTCACACTGTCAAGTGTTTCAGGAAGAGTATGTGCATGATAATGCACTGGGATGAAACTGTGCTTGCTTTGGTGCAGATATATGCAGTCAGGTCATCAATTGATGCACCAGGAATGATTGAAAAATTGGATCTGAGATTGTGCCTCCATTGTTATCAATACATGGTCGCTATTTAGTGCACCGGGATTACCACCAAAACTGATCAGCGATTGTGGTTGTGCCGGTGCAGATATGTGCTGTCAGCACACCGGGATAGAAAAACAACATGCAAGGTCATGTGTTAGACAGTTATCAGCTGGATCCATGATGGTGGCCACATTGTGCAGATATCTGAAATGGGTCCCAACAGTTGTTGCTCCAAGATAAAAATTTTAAAAAATTTCCATTTCATTGATGCCAATTCATGCTAGAGACACCAGTTGATGTACTTGGATGACAAAGCCAGATCTTCAATTTGCATACACTAAGTAACTTCGATCATCTATTGTCTTTCCAGATGTTATACGAGAGAGTACAAGTTCAACATGGCAAGAGCCTCACCACCCAGTACCATTGCAAGTCCTGCAGCTACATTACCATAAACTTAACTCACATTAAAGATCATGTCAGAACACACACTGGCGAGCGGTCTTTCACTTGCAGTATTTGTAATAAGTCTTTCGCCCGAAAAGACACACTGAAACGTCACAAGCTGACTCACATGAACTTGCCATCTCTGAAACACATGAAAATGTGAAATGCTACCAAGATCATCTCGGTAGCATTTCGCATTTTCATGTCTTTCAGGCACAGTATGTGCATTTTCATGTGCTGGCATGACTAGGGAAGGAAAATGTAGTTATAATACATGAAAGTAACCAATACCACTGCAAGTTCTGCAACCATATTGCCATGAAAATCTCGCACCTTAAAGAGCATGCGAAACACACACAGGCAGGTGTGTTCTTTCACTTGCAGTGTTTGTAATCAGTCGTTCAGACGAAAAGACACTAAAATGTCACAAATCGATTCACGTGAAGTCCAGATCACAGTAGCATTTCACACTGTCAAGTGTTTCAGGAAGAGTGTGTGCATTATCATGCACTGGGATGAAACTGTGCTTGCTTTGGTGCAGATATATGCAGTCGGGTCATCAGTTGATGCACCAGGATTGAAAAATTGGATATGAGATTGTGATTCCATTGTTATCAATACATGGCCACTATTTAGTGCCGGGATTGCCACCAAAAGTGATCAACGATTGTGGTTGCGCCGGTGCAGATATCTGTTGTCAGTGCTCTTCACGCTAGAGTCACCAGTTGATGCACTTGGATGAAAAAGCCAGATCTTCAACTTGCATACACTAAGTAAATCTCTGATCGTCTATTGTCTTTCCAGATGTTATACAAGAGAGTACAAGTTCAAGATGGCAAGAGCCTCGCCGCCCAATACCATTGCAAGTTCTGCAGCTACATTACCACAAACTTCTCTTGCATTAAAAAACATGTCAGAAGACACACGGGCGAGCGGCCTTTCACTTGCAATATTTGTAATAGGTCTTTCGCCCGAAAAGACTCACTGAAACGTCACATGCTGACTCACATGAACTTGCCATCTCAGTAGGAATTACATGTACTACTGGAACTGATAGGCGATTGTGGTTGCGTCGGTGCAGATATCCGTTGTCAGTGATAGGGATAGAAAAATAACATGCGATTTCATGTGTTGAAGAGTCATCAGCTGGATCCCTGATGGTGGTTACATTGTGCGGATATCTGCAATGGGTCCGTCAGTTGTTGCTCCAAGATAAAATTTTAAAAAATTTTCATTTCATTGATGCCAGTTCATGCTAGAGTCACCAGTTGATGCACTTGGATGAAAAAGCCAGATCCTCAACTTGCATACACTGAGTAACTCCGATCATCTGTTGTCTTTCCAGATGTTATACAAGAGAATACAAGTTCAACATGGCAAGAGCCTCGCCACCCAATACCACTGCAAGTTCTGCAGCTACATTACCATAAACTTCTCTCAAGTTAATGATCATGTCAAAAGACACACGGGCGAGCGGCCTTTCACTTGCAATATTTGTAATAAGTCTTTCGCACGAAAAGACACACTGAAACGTCACATGAAGACTCACATGGAGTTGACATTTCAGTAGCATTTCACATTTTCACGTGTTTCAGGAACTGTATGTGACGGGGGATGGAAAATGTGCTTGCTTTGGTGCAGATATATGCAGTGGGTCATCAGTCGGTGCACCAAGTACCTAACTCTGATCATCTATTGTCTTTCCAGATGTTATACAAGAGAGTACAAGTTCAAGATGGCCAAAGCATCCTCACCCAATACCATTGCAAGTCCTGCAGCTACATTACCATAAACTCATCTCACATTAAAGATCATGTCAGAAGACACACGGGCGAGCGGCCTTTCACTTGCAGTATTTGTAATAAGTCTTTCAGGCAAAAAAGCACAGCGAAATGTCACATGTTGACTCACATGAGGAACGTGTCTGGGGGCGGATCCTAGATTTTTTTGCAGGGAGGTGGGGTTCTCAGGCAGATGTAGGTGTAGCCCAAGTGGGTGGAACGCAAGGGGGGTCTCCCCTGTGCAGAAAAAGTTTTAAAAGCTGGAAGCTGCCATTTCCTAGCATCAGCTGTAAAATCAGGGCTGTACATCGTCATGAGCGTTCCACAGGCTGAGGGGGGCCGGAGTTCAGTGGAGCCTTGGCGAGGGAACAGTGGGTTTCGGCACATTTCAAGCGGCCAACAGCATAAAACTCGGTGGTCGAGAGTGTGGGGGGGGGGAGGGGGTCCAGACACCCTGGNCCGGAAGAATATGTGCATTTTATGCACCAGGATTGAAACTGCTTGCATTGGTGCAGATAAAAAAAGCCTGATCCTCAACTGTGTCAACTTGCATACACTAAGTAACTCCGATCATTTTGTTGTCATTCCAGATGTTCTACGAGAAAGTGCGTGTTCAATATGGTGACATCATTGCCTCCCAATACCATTGCAAGTTCTGCAACCACGTTGCCACGAAACTCTCGCACCTTAAAGAGCATGTCAAAAGACACACAGGCGAGCGGCCTTTCACTTGCGATACCTGTAATCGGACTTTCACGCAAAAAGGCTCGCTGAAACGTCACATGATGACTCACATGAAGTTCACGATTTAGTCGCATTTTACATTCTCATGTGATTCAGTCACAGCATTAGTGCATTCTTATGGTGTGTTTGTCATTTTGTGGTTCTGGGTACAAAGAGTTCATTCTTGACTTTGTTTCCTCATGTTTTCTAAAACAATATCAGTCGCTTTTAATGAGATGCTCATCTGATGGAGTGTATTCTGCTTTTGGAAAGGTCAGATTTCACGTTTGAGTTTGGCAGTTGGGCACATGTCATGGGAATTTGGTCATTCCTCCTCGTGTTGATTGGTGGTCTGTTGTCGTCATTGCGGATGGTCCGTGCAATCAACTTGGCACAGGACGCTACAACCTGTACAGGATTCCAGTGTCAAAAGTTACAGGTCTCATATGATTGAGTGTGTGCAACATCTTGGGTGAAAAACCATTTGTTTGTCCGGTTTTAACACATTCTACACAACCGCATCATGGACCAGTATACCTGTCTATCAGGTAGCGAAATGGTTAAGAGGTGAAGGAGACATGGAGTGACAAGGCACCAGCTAACAATTTAGAACCGAAAAAGCAATGCGTCGTCTTTTGGAAAAGTCTGTCCCATCTTTGAGCTGGATGGCAGGGCTCTTTTTAGGTGAACTTTCGTCTTTCATTCCTCGTGTTGACTTATGGTTTGTCGTTGTCTTTGCAGATGACCTGTGCAGTGAACTTGGCGAAGGACGCTGGGACTCCTATTAAAAGATTTCAGTGTCACACGTGTGGTGTTTTCAAAGGTTCTAGGGCCCACTTGGCTGAGCATGTGCGATGTCACACTGGTGAAAAGCCATTCGTTTGTCCGGTTTGTAAACAGGCCTTTGGACATAATAGTACAATGAAGAGACATGCAGTGAAGAAGCACCGCTTAATAACGTTGAGCTAAAAAAGCAGTGCACGGGTTCACATAATCGTTTGACGTAGGATGGGTTCAAAGTTAATGGTGAAGGACGACAAGCGCATGTGGTGCACAACCTGGAGGTTCAAGTTTGATTCGTTGGAGAGCCTCAAAGCTATTAAGTTCTGAGGTTGAAGTCAAGTGTTTTGAGGGATGTTTGCTCCAGAGTAAAAAATGTGGACATTTGCTTTCAGAAGGGATTGTAGTGTTTCAAATGCAGTTGGCCGTGTGAATTCCCGAATTTCTTGGAGAGGCATTTCAGAACACACTCTGATGGCAGCATTTCAGCACTCAACACACGACGACTCACTCCTCACGAAGGTTTCAGATATTCCGGAGGTTCCGATAAGAGGTTGCCAACAGCTTTTCAGAAAATTTGGGATATTTCTCTGGTTCTGTCGTAAGGTTGCTAGCAAATTGGTTTAACTCATTCTTCACATCTTCCTTTCATGGTCTCGCCCGAGTCCCTTCCAGCTGTTGTGATTTTAAGTGGGATTTTACCAACCAAATGTGTGATTTTGTCTTTACAGATGATCACGCGTCGCTACCGTAGGGGGCAATATGATAAACTGAAAACATTTTACACGACCACAAAAGAGGATGGAATGACACGCTACCAATGTAAAATTTGTGGCCATTTATCTGGAAAAAGTTCACACATACAAGAGCATGTTCGAGGTCGGCACACGCAAGAACGTCCCTTTACGTGTCCCATTTGCAAGCATTCTTTTACTCGTGAACGGGCAGCCAGGCGCCATATTCTCCAGTCTCACCCCGAGGGAGATTGATTGCGGCGTATTGGGAGCAGTGCTGCTCTGATGGTGGCAAAAAACTAAGGTCAGGGGTTTCCAGCTATGTTCAACAGTTAGCAGATTGATTCCATTTTGCATATGAAGTTTTTCAGTTCATCACAGAGCCTTCTCAATAACACTGAGTGGGAGGCTTTTTAGCCCGCTTGGCCGCAAGACCCAGCAGGGCTTATGCTGTGGTTGGGGTCATTGAGTGGTGGTCGGTCGTGCGTCAGTCTGTACGGCGGTACGTCCGAAAACTTTCGGTTTGTTAGCGCTCTAGCGCCTTTATTTTTTGACGAATTATTTTGGTCTTTGGTGGGTGTATATATGGGCCTAGATTTTGAGCACGGTTGGATTCCTTGTTTGGCCTCCAGGGGGCGTTTTGTGAAAAACTTCAAGGGCTATATTTTGATAATGGTTTGAACTATCGTGCTGAAACTTTGTACACATGTACCTCTAAGATATAGCAATGTACAGACAAAATTTTGGTGAAATCTGATTCTTGACTTTGCCTCTAGAGGGGCCAAAGCCCAAGTCACTGAAAGTGTTATTTCTCCCTAACAAAGCGATGGATCTTTGTCAAATTTTTATCACGGGTATATCTAATGAGGATACACGACATAATTCTCGAGTTATTGATTTGACCTACTGTACTTTTCAAGGTTGCAGAGGTCAACGATGAAAAAAGCTCCGAACATGTCCCATGTCCTACCGGTGGAGTGATTTAACCTCGTTTGTTTGTTTGTGAATCTAGGTACCGGTACCCTCCAGCCTACAGGCCCCTCAAATACTGGCCTCATTTAATTTGCACAATGGCTTTCAGGGGCCACCTTGTAGTACATGATAGTCACATTGCTTGCTTTTGTCAGCTAAGCTTTTGTCACCTTAAACTGAGGTGCATGTTCACAGTCAATACATTTATATGGCAATTTGGCATGTTTGTACCTAAATGGCTTTTATGGGGTTGCTGATGATTCCCGCCACCATGCTTCAAGCCAAGCGGGCACAGTGCCATTGGCACTATTTTTGCCTAGAGTAGTAGGTCAAGTGACCTTTGCACCATGGCACCGTCAGCTTTTATTGAGAAAGTTGGTACCGGTACTGGCATTGGCAGTGCAGATGATGGTGAAGTTCCAAGACCCCTGATTCTAGTTTTAGTCATCATTGGAGCAGCATCGTGCTGATTTAGACTTTCTTTTGCTGGAGGTCTTCAGTTACCGGTACTTTAATCTTCAGATATTGTGGGCATCTGTGACATCCTTCCACGATATTTTGCATTGTATGTGTTCATAGTATTGCAGGTCGGGCATAAATATTAGAAAATCACCAGCAAGATATTTCAATAAGAATACAAGAATGTCCCTTCTCATTACAGACTGGCAGCACAGACGTGTTGATGAAAGGGACTAAGCGTCAGTTGTACGGAGTGTTCAAGGAAAGCGGTTCCTCGACATACCAGTGTTATACCTGTACCTATAAAAGCAACAAACTTTCAAATATGAAGAGACATGTCAAAAGACATACAGGAGAACGTCCGTTTGGTTGTTCCATATGTGGGAAGCGGTTTGCAAGGAAACAAGTATTGCACGCGCATATAATTACACATATGAGAACGTGAAGTTTTGTAAAGAAATGTCTGAGGCTTTTGCAGGATTTGACATGGTGGTGGTACTTTTCAGAATATCTTTGTGCTTTTGTGGATTTCACGTTACGGTACTTCAGTCTTGTGATGTCAATTTCAGTGTCTGTATACATGTATGACCTAGGATTTCACAAACTCCCAGTGCACCTCTAAGCGGATATATGTCTATTTTACAGATGCAGTTGCCTCACTCTTCCTTTCACAAGTCACCATTTGTTTCCCAAAGAGTGGAGGCACGCTTCCGATGTCAGGTGTGCGGTCAGCGGAGCGGCTCTAATGCCGATCTGAAGGTACACATGAGGCGGCACACTGGTGAACTCCCATTTCCTTGCCCGATTTGTAAACGAGCATTCCGACACTTGTGTACTATGAAAAGGCATATGACACTGCACGCCAGAGAGGGAAGGACTCATGACTTGATCCAGTGAGGGTGGAGCAGTTTTGTGCAAGATGGTGTGAGATGTATAGAAGAAGAGGAGAACTTCAGCATGATTATTTCGCATTGTTGCAGGATTGGGGGAAAGCAAACCTGAGCTAGGCTGCCTTGGATATTGAAACACACATCAAGAAAACAGGAAGGGCAAATTCAGGCTGAGTTGTAGATTGAAAATCCAAATGACCTTTTGATTTGACAGCATTGATTCGAGATCTTGAAGAAGCAGGTGTTGAGATATGTACCGGTAGTGTTGAACAATACCAGTTGTGGCTGACGCAGTCGTCATTTGTCAGTGAAGTCGTCATCCAGTGCACCTTTACGTCCATTTGCTTTCTCTGCTGTCATGGTCTTGTTGGGTTTCAGTATTCGGCAATCATCGTTGGCACTGGTTCTTCCTCGGGTTCTGTTTCTTCACATTTTGAGCCTTGTTGCTGCACTCGTGTCGTTACACTGTCCTTCTAAATGCTGCTGACCTGTCTATCAGACCTGGAACAACCACCGACGCCCACACGATTGGGTGATTCCCTTTCTTTCGTAACAAGTCATCCATTGCGCTTACATCCATTCAGCCAAAAGCACCAGTAATTTAAGGGGAGATGCCCGTACTGTTTCACACTGGCCAAATCAGCCAGTTTGACTTCATTTTCAATATCAGAGTGAACTGTAGCTTATTTCAAACTTATTCTTGTTTTCCAGCTTCAAAGAAATGATTTGAGAAAGTCACTTCTACATTTAACCTGCACTGTGTGTGGTCATATTTCAACGAGTCGAGCGCACCTCGCTGTTCATATGCGGCGCCACACCGGAGAGAAGCCATTTTCTTGCATAGTATGCTCCAAATCATTTGCACATAAAAGTGCTAGGGACCGGCACATGGTTATCCACATGAGCTTCGAACCAGCTAGTTGATTCTGCTATATTCATAAGATCTTTTGTAGAAAGACATGTACGTGTACATGTATTATAGTATAATTCACCCCAACTTCAACATAGCAAAGTGCCAGGCGTGTGCAACAGACACCATGAAGTGAATACAATGATTAATTCACAAAACACAATATTTACCACACCAGTTGACTGAGCACGACTTTGGAGTGTTCAAGGCTGTTCAAGTGACCCTAACATCATTTGGTAACTATGGATTATTTACCACTGACTGTGCACATTTTCAAGCTTGGCACTTTACCCATGTTGAAGTTAGGGTGAATTATACTTTAGTAGGTGCGAGATGTGGAAAATGATATACGGAGCCGTTGTTGAATGTTCAGTCTCCTCGACTTTGACTGGGGGACATGTGTACTTTTATAATTTAGTCCATTGCGGGCTTTTTGATCTTTTAACTCTAGAATACTTTCGGTGAACACTTCCTACCTGTATGTACCGGTACATGTATGGTACATTTATGTCGTAAACTATGTCCGTATGCTGATCAGAAAACCATCTAATTTTTGCCGTTAATTGTCTTACAGTTACCCAGTCCTAATACTGCGATGTATAAACCTCCACTGGGCTTTGTTTGTAAAGTGTGTGGTATGTATCTGGCTGGTAAGCGGAACCTTGAGATCCACATGAGACGCCATACGGGCGAGCAGCCATATTCATGTTCGATATGCGGTAGGAAGTTTTCACAGAATAGTTCTATGAGGAGGCATAAGATCGTGGTCCATTCCAACCTGATGGGATAAGAGAACACTCTTCACTGATGGGCAAGGAACAAGATAATTTGATTTTATCTGAACAAAAAATATTTCAAACTAAAAAGCTATTTTGATTTATTTGACAGTTTATATCATGGTTTGGAAAAGTATCAAATTGGGTTTTTTGCCATGCTGCTATACATTTAGTAGTCAATACATGTATAAATTATCGCAGGATTTTTCGAGTTAATTTTTCCTGTGTTGTCAAATTTTAGGAGTAGATATGCAACTAAAAGTAAAATTTATAACTAGGCCTACCGCACCACAAATTAGATGACATTCACGTGTGTACACGAGGTTTTATTCTGGTGGCTTTGTTACGTTTGCAGCTCATATCAGTGACATTCTCTGTAACTGATTCCCATATCTATGTATTTCCAGTGTGCACCCGAGAAATCCTATAATTGACCCTCATGTCTGTGTATTTCCAGTGTGCGCCTGAGAAATTCTGTAATTGACTCCCATGTCTGTGTTGTGTATTTCCAGTGTGCACCTGAGAAATTCTGTAACTGACTCTCATGTCTGTGTATTTCCAGTGTGCATCCAAGCTACAACTGCCCAGTGCCGCACAGTTCATGTGTCCTACTTGTGGCAAGAGAGTGTCAACTCTTGGTGGTCTAAAAATACACGCTCGCAAGCACACAGGTGAAAAGCCATATAAATGTCACATCTGTGGTTTGATGTTTTCACGGGGTTACTCACTGCAGAGGCATAAGATGATTCATTCGGGTGAAAGGCCATTTGAGTGTCGGTTCTGTGGGAAAGGCTACATCCAGTTGAGTAACCTTAAGAACCATGAGCTTGTGAAACACCAGGAAGAGCTTCTCAAGCAAATTTGAGATTTCTGATACATGTAATCTGATACATGTTTGATTTTTCATTGCATTCCAGAATATTCGACTATTTGATGTAACGAGGTGTAGTGTGTTGTCTTTTTCTTGTCTTTAGCATCCTGCCACAGCAGGGGTTTTTACCTTGCTCCTCTTCATCCACTCAAAAGTAAACGAGGTGAAAACTCCTGCTGTGGGACAATGCGTTTTAGTTCAAGTTTTCCATATGCTTGTGTACAGTCATTGTTCTGTCTAAAATTGACAATCGGCATTCACACTTCAGCTTAAGTAGTTGGTGTGAACGTCAATCATAATCTTTCCAATGTACAGTAATTGCAGTAGAAGGCTTTCAGACAATAGTAGTTAAAAAAGTGTGTGAAAGGTATTTTTGTAACGAAGAAGCATTACCTTTAATTATAATATACGTGTGATTGAATTGTAACTGATATACGGTACAATAAACATAATCTTAATTAATTTGAAAATATATTGGTTAGTGTTTATTGGGTTTCTTTCATTCAGACATTCTTGGCCGATTTCCTGTTGGCTGCAACTCAAGAGATGGGTTGTCCTATGCAGCCTGCCTCACGGCTTCTAAAAGGCATCAAGGCCCTGGCCACGTAGCCAGTTCTAAGCTCCTATACCCTCAGTATTTCCATGAACATTGTCTCAGGTCTGTGTGAACCATATGATCACCATGAACAAAATGGTGGAGTTGTCGATTCTTTATAAAGCTTGACTTCATCTGGGTCCTATTATATTTGCAGCCATCTTGGGGAAGACTTTTCGGCTCCAAGCGTGTGACTGCACCACCTGTCCATTCGGAGAAAACGTGCCGAATTTGCGGACGTCAACTCTCGACACCGGGATATTTGAGGATCCATATGAGAATTCATACCGGGGAAAAACCTCATAAATGTCACATATGCGGCATCAGTTTCTCACACGGTGCCACTCTGGCGAGACATCAGCGAATTCATACCGGGGAGAAACCGTATAAATGTCCGTTTTGTAGCACTGGATTCAGGCAGGCTGCACATGTAAAGAACCATGCATTGAAAAGACATGGAAAACTGATATTTCTTAGAAAATAACAAAGTGTCTGTCAGTTTCGCATGGAAGGAGAGTCAGCAAATTTGCACCATATTCGGGGAGCTGCTTGATTACAGCTACAACTTATTGCATGTTTTGGCAGTTTCCTGACAAGAGTGTTGCTTTTCAGGTCCCGATACAGTCAGTTTTGGAGAGGGTATGATTCCATTGTGCAATCTTCACTTTTCTGGTCCCAGTTCAGATTTTCTCAAACAAATCATTTGAAGTACATTAGCCTAATTGGAGTTTATTTCTTCTCGCTGCAGTTTTCCATCTTCAAATTAGGGAAGTTTGAAACCTGTAAGGAATGTGGGAAATTATTTCAAGGTTCTGCAGCACTGAAAGTTCACATGCGGATCCATACGGGAGAGCGGCCATTCAAGTGTTTAATCTGTAGTGCAGGATTCACTAAGAATTGTAACCTACAACGCCACATGCTGATTCACACAGGAACCAAGCCATACATGTGTCCAAAATGTGATCGTGGTTTCAACCGGCGGTCAAATCGTGATCGTCATTGTGACACCTGTGGACTTCTGGCGCAAAGAAATTATGACAAGGGACAATGACGAGTAAAATATTGCCAACCATCAGCTGTGCAGCTGACTTACACCGATGTGGTGATTTGCATAAAACTGCCAGCATTTAGAAACCTAGTGACTTTCTGGCATGAATTTGACATCCCGAAGAATGCATCTGGCACTGGTAGCTGGACAGAGAATGTGGGGAGGAATATCCACAGAAATCGTGATTCATATGCAGTGTGCAAATTGGCCTCATCAGTCACATCATTGCTACCGTGTCGACAATGTTTCTGCCCCCTTGATGTTCATGCTTGTATCTGCATCTCCAAGTATGGGCGGTTATAACCGCAAATAAACCGTTACAAAATAAAGATGTAGTCATTTTCTCTAGTCGTCGTGATGATCTGTAGTCGTAGCTAAGAAAGACGACAGATGGCTCTGTGAAAGAAAGACATCGTTAGTCATACTTTCTCTAGACGTTGTGGTGACCTCGAGTCGTACCTAAGAAAGACGACAGATGGCGCCGCAGTCGTTCACATGATCTTGAGTTGTAGCTAAGAAAGACGTAAGGTGGCACTGTATCGTTCGTAACACTTAGGGTGTTTTCGTCTAGAGAAAGTGCAGCGCCATCTGTCGTCTTTCTTAGCTACAACTCGAGATCACCACAACCGGTAGGTAAATGAATGTTGTGCACAGCTTTATTTCTTCCACATCTTGGGATTTCATTTCCACGTTTCAAGTGAAGGCCTCAGTGCCAGCAGTTTTGAACAGAGAGCAATTTGCAATTACATGTAGTTGTGACTATAACTGAAGAAACATTACCAGTACTGCTTCTTCGCTCAGACTCCGACTTCTTGTTATTAGACATGACAGACACACTGACAACTGTATCTCCAAGTACACTGGAGATATTAGGGTCTGCTCATGTTGCACACTGGTCGTGAAAAATTTGCAAATGGCAACCAGCAAAGTTGCTCAGGAAAGTAATCATGGTGAAAGTCGTCGAAGTAGTTTTTCTGTAGTCTCAGATATGTTTGGGGCGGAGCAAGGATTTGGGAAAAGAGGGGGGCACGCTGTGCTAGTAACATTGAAATTTGCACCAAGTTCCAGAATTTCACGGTCAATTGTACAGATTTGTTGGCCAAAAGGGGGCCTGTGTGCCCCTTAGATCCGTGCCTGATTTTATCTTACTTATCTTAACCATTTCATAATCTATTCAAGATCTTTGTTGTACATTTTCAGGTTGCTTCCTCATCGGGTGGATTCCTCGCTCAAAACCCCTGGCCACCCCAGGGGCCGCCTGGAACGTACCCATTGTCATCTTCAACAACTGTTCCATCACACGGCGAAGGGATTATCTCTGAAACAAATCACAAGGCTTTCGCATGTAACCTGTGTTCTGCTACTTTCCCCAAAAAGTATAATCGAGACCGACATTATCGCCTCAGACACCTGAATGAGAAAAACTTCAAGTGCATGATTTGCAGCAAACAATTTTGTAGCAAACAGAGTTTACAGTATCATAATAGTTTACATTAGAGGACTTTATGAAATGTACAGAAGATGAATTGAGGTAAAACTGCAATCGTTTAATCTAGGCTTTGTAGGATTCATTTCAGCAACTGTGATAACCGGTAGTTCTGCTGGTGTTGGTCAACATTGTGCCACACCTTCCAATAAACTGTACTAAATCCGAAAAAGTACTGGTAGAACCAACATTACCATTGTTCAGATGTCCTCTTCTTGTGCTAGGATTGTTACCGGTACCACATTGTATAAATTGGAATTATTGTTGTCTCTTTGCAGGCCGTGATGTCACCATTGAAAAGCATCCAAGGAGAATGGTCTGCACAGATTCCATTGCAACATCATCAGTACCGGTATGCATGTCCAGTCTGCAAGAAAGTTTTCGGGAATAAATGGTTGGTCAATAGGCACAAGGTTGTTCACACAGGGGAGAAAGCATTCATATGTTCAAACTGTTCAGTCCGCTTTAACACCAAATCAAACTTAGTGAGACATATCAAGGGGTGTACTGGTACAAGACCTGCTAGATATTGATTCATCACAATGTCAACAGGAGAAATTCTCACAGCAATTTAGAGGAATTCGCCAAAACGAACTTTGCTCTTAAAATGTCTCTGTAGCAGTAATTCCATGTGGACCTAGCGGTAGCCTACAGTAAGGCCACGGTTATTATATTCTTTGGTTTACGGGCACAAAGATTTTGAGCCCAGGTACGGAGGACGGAATAAAAATAAGAAAAAACTTTGGTTCAGTTCAGTTTTTTCATTTTCACCTTTTGAATGACAAATAAGAAAACTCGGAGGAAATAAAAAACCAAAAAAATCTTGACAAATGCCTCTTTTCTGCTTCTCTCCGTCCTCGCTGCCAGGAATATAGGCGTACGCCAGTTGGTTTTATTTATTTAGCAGTCGTGACAGCTGAAATCAAGGTCGGCGGGAATAAAAACAACTCCATTTATTTGTTTTTTTTCTTAGAATACCTCCTTTGAACTTCGGAGGCAATAAAAGAAAGTGATTTTCCCAATTTTATTTTTTTTTCGGAATGGCATTTTGCCACGTCGGCGGGCCCGTAAACCAAAGAATAAAAAAAGTGTGGCCTAATTGCAAAATGATTATATTGGTTTTGGGGTACCTGTAATTCTCATTCTTGAAAATACATGTAGAGGTATATTCATTAAATTAAAATGTTGTCTTCCTTTCTTGTGTTTGTGTACAGTAGGGCCTACTTTTAAGGACTAAAAAACTGTGAATGGTACCGGTACAATCATTGCCAATAGGTTGGCCTACTACTTGGGGCATGAAGTTACCGGTATCTTCAGGCAGGCTGTAGGACAATTCATCCCCGGACAATTCGCCCCATGGACAATTTGCCCCAGACAATTCATACCATAGGACAATATTCATCCCCAGGGACAATTCGTCCCCATGGACAATTTGTCGTGAGACAATTTCGCGAATTCGTCCCTCAGGACAATTCGTCTGCCGCTGAATTGAATTTTAAAGTTTGTTGTATTATATCGTATCATCATAAATATCTATTTATGGTACCGGTACCACATCATATCATTACCGGTGTAATAGAATAGCCTTTGACTTCAGACCCAAAAAGGATGTAAAAAGACTAAAGATGAAGAGTCCTGGCTTACTGAAAGAATTCAATTCAACAGGGACGAATTGTCCTGAGGGATGAATTGTTCTAAGGGACAAATTGTCTGGATGAATTGCCCTCCTGGGGGACAAATTGTCCAGGGACGAAATGTCCTACGGGATGAATTGTCCATGGGGATGAATTGTCCAGGAAGAACTGCCCTAGGGGACAAATTGTCCTGGGACGAAATGTCTATGAATAATAAATTGTCTGGGACAAATTATCCGGGGACGAATTGTCCTCTAACCCTTCAGGCTTGCATGGCAACTTATTCTCCAGTCGCTCTTGCAAAGTGTTCTTGGACATTGCACGGCCTAAGCGAGCCAATAAAATGCCAAACCCCAAAATAAGGGTTTACTGCCAACTGTTCGCACCCTTTCTGACAACGTCGATAGGGGTAGGGAGAGAAAAAAAAATTGTCTGCCGAAAAAGACGTCCAACTTATCATGACTAGTAAAAACTTGCGAAGACATTTACGCAGTTGAGTACCATGTGGGAAAAACCAATTTACGATTTGAAGGAAAGCCTTTTTAATAGACTGGTCCTCTGCCCTCATAACGCTCCGCAAACGGGTGGGTATAGGGCAGGGGATCAGTCCAGCCTTTTTTGGGACACGCCCTGTAGAAGGAGTCATCAGTTCCGAAACTCCCTGCGAACTCCAAACTGACGCGCAAATCCCTCAGCGCCATCTGTCATTGGCCAGAGGAACCATACGAACACAAAAGAAAATGGTGGCCGTCGATTTTGGCTGTTTGGTGCACGGTGCAATGGGTGGATTTGCACGCTAATAAAAACGATTTATTGACGACTTTTAAGCTCCTACTCGTGTTGTTCAGGTGAAGAAATATCTGATGCTCTAATGTAAACCAAAGACCAAAAATATATTCTCTGTAGATATCGCTGAATGATGCTGTGATTCGGTGGTTTCGCTTCGCCTTCGCTAACGGAGGTCAGCAGCAGCAGCAGCAGAGCAGGCAAACGCATGCAGATGCACACGCAGACACACACACACGTGCACAGACCTAGGCCTAGGCCTACGCCTACTAGTCAATAGGCTGGGCGTGGGATGCAACAATTGGTCATGGTGATGATGAAAGCGTTCGTTATGAATGTATTTGCCTGACGATAAATTAAAAAAAACTCATTAAAAAAACACAAAAAAATCAGCTAGCCTAGGCCTAGGCTAGATCAGTTTCGCTAGCGCCATCTTGCCAATAATCATGATAATCAGGTTATCACCATGGGAATGTCTAGTCCAGGCCCAACACTGGTGCCCGGTCCCAACATAGCTTACGCATGCGCAAATAGGATGCCAGTGCGAAAGCGTGTTGTTTTTCATGGATCGTCGCTGATAAAACATCAAGTTTTTCACGGTATCTGACTTTATGTTCATGATTAATGGATCGAAATAGTTCCTTATGATTAGAGGAAGCGTGTTAGGGCCAAAAATAAAAATTACAATGATTAGTCACTATACCGGTAAAATGCAAAAATACTGCGCAGCAGAAAACTCTGCGGAATTTTCATTGCTTTTAACGTTGGCAGACAACTCACATCCGGGTTCTTTTCCCCCGGTGCGGGCCGCATGCGCAAGATCCCCATGGCGATGACCTAATTATTGACAAGATGGCGTTAGCGAAACTCATCTATAGTATAGGCCTACGGCTACGCGGGTACGGTACGGTAGCCAGTAGGCCTAGGCCTATAGCTATGCTAGGTAGGTGTCAGGACTGTAGGCCTATGCTATAGGCCTAGTGTACGCCTACCCTAGGCCTATAGGTCTAGGGAATACAGGTCGGGGACCCACACTAGGCCTAGATCTAGCGACGGCGCTGTTCGTCCCTAGAATTAGTGACGGTCGCTAATTTTAGGGACACTGGCGTCACACGGTGACTATTTTTAGAATATGAGAGTTCAGTTCTTTACCGATTTTTGCAGGTATGAAATGATTTTTGCGAACAATACTCGTGTAAAATATTCATTCTTTAGATCATCATACTGCATCTTTTGGGTGTCTTAAAAGTAGGTTTTTGTGTCTACTTAAATGCTGTAAAAGTCCAAAGAAAAGTGTTGCCCTAATTACGAAGTTTGAACTGATCTATTCTAAAAATAGTCACCGCGTGACGTCGGTGTCCCTAAAATTAGCAACCGTCGCTAATTCTAGGGATGAACAGACCGTCGCTAGATCTAATCTATCGATACGTCAGTTTACTTGCAATCTCGTGTTGAGTAAAAACTAAGCCGGAAAAACTTTGTAAACATAGGTACACTTTTAACCGTACATGCCTAGGCCTAGCTAATGAAAATATAGAGAAGGTACCAGAGCAGAGTATCAGTAAGCCTCCTAGGCCTACTGCAAGATAACATGATAGGCCTGTTTAGGCCTATGCCTATGTATGATGTTTTGAAAACAAAAAAGACAAGTTTAAAAAATATTCTTCCTGTTGAAAAATTGGGGGACGGATTTAGGCCTATCTACAAATAATTTTCTTGGGTCATGTAATTCTCCCCGTTTCCCTTCTGGCTCTGGCTGAAACCGTGGCAACATGCTTGTTATGTGTGTCAATAATTCTTAGTCCTCCTTGTTTCAGGCGAATCATCTCCTAAACATTCCTATCATTGGTAGATAATGAAGATGAATGATACAATGGCTGTCGCGGAGGCAGAAGAACTGAACACCAACAGTCCAACTCATGAACCTTCCTCTGATGAAGAGGAGGAAGAGATGAACTCATTTGGTAGCATGCAAACTGTGCTACACAATAAGGGTGCAGTGCTAACAAGGGCTTGGTCAGACCTATTTAGTTTCATTACAAAATATCAAGCAGAATTAGTCGTGAAGGAAAACTCAGTTGAAATTGCAGAAAAAGAGATAGAACAGCGAAAAAGACAGTTAGAAGAAATGAAACCAGTTGTTGATGCTGGCAATGAGGAGGTTTCTAAATTACAAAATGAGATTCACACGAAGGAAAGACTTTTGAGCAATGCTCAATCACAGCTTTCAGTCAAGGAGCGCATGTTACAACGGATGCAAGTAGATCTGTCGAGCAATATGGGACAGTTGGAAAAATGTCGAAGTGAACTTCTTGGTAAACAGAATGACCTTGTGCGGTTTCGAGGTGAAATAGCACGTTTAAAATCAGACTTGACTGTCAAACAAGAACAAATTTTGATCAAAGACAATTTATTGAAAAAGTTACAAAATCAGCTTATGAAAGAGAATGCGGAATTGAAAGAACAGTTAGAACTTGAGAGACGAGCTCACGAACTGGAGAAACGATCTCACGAGTTGACGAAGAGGTCCATGGCGTCATCGCTCAGTAGTGAGAGTAGAAAACGACATGTAAGTATGGGGTACTGCATTGAAGTAAATTTTGAGTTGTCTGACTCGAAAGTTGCTGCATGCAATTTTGCGAGTAACAGAACTTGCACATTTGGCACAGGAATTATGGAAAACAGATCATTTGGAGAATCATGCAATTTTCACTTTTCTTGTGGTGCTATCCTTTCAATTTCTTTTTCAGAGAGCCAGTGAAACTGCTGTTATTGAAATCCCTGATTCTCCACCTACTCTCGACCTCTCAAGTGAACAGGGAGATTATGGACTCTCAGATATCATCTCTTTAGCAGAATCTCAATCACAAGCAAGAGAACTAGACATCCCAGCTCGTAAACGATTTGCCTCTGGAGCTGATTCTAGCATCTCAACCAGCATGACCTCTACCTCGCAATCTTTCTCAGAAATGTCCGCCCGCTTACAGCACGTACCGCCAGCTACCCCACCACGGTGGGGTTATTCCAATTCTCCAAAAGTCTCACCTTCCCCTTCACGATCTATGTTGTCACCATCCGTAACGCCTCCAACTACCCCAATGGGTAGCATCAGTGAGATTGTTCCTATTAGTGAGGCAAATATATCTGTGACTGCAAGTGACACTTTCTTCCCTCTCAGTGTTTCCGATGACGTTAAACCCAGTGTGGACAATTCTAGTGTACAAATTGACAGTGACATTCAGACCAATATGACAATTATAAAACCGGGGACTCCTAGCTCGGGTACTAGTGATAGTAACCAAGGCCCAGTACCAGTATGTGGGCCAATACCAAGTTCAGCAATGTTTGCTGGTGGCACTGACGTTGGAGCAGATGGAAAGGTAGGGATCAATTTTTGATGAAATTTTATTTTGGCAGTGACAGGAGGTATGTGTTGGGAGCATACATGTAGCTCAGGAGAATAAGAAAAGTTGTGATTTGAGAAACTTCATGAATAGTGGAGACGTTGAGTCACAATACTAGAATTGAACAAATATTGAGTCAAGATGATGAGAGCTAAGTTCCAAGTATGGCATCATAGGGAGGTTGAGATCAGCGACTTATCACGGATCCTTATATGTACAAAATGTATACGGATAGAATTCTGTACGAGGAAAAATTTTGTGCACATTTTGATCCGTATACATCTATAAGGATCAGTGATACCGTATACGCAGATATTTTCGCCGCATGGATAAATATTCACGGTTGGGGTACAATGTAGATTTCAAAAACACTGCATTTTCAATGGTGATGAGTGTGTAGCGCATGCATTTGAAAGCGTGAGTAATTGAGTAGAAAAAAGCAAACTTACCAAACACTGCGGCAACTTTATTTGGCGGGGCACCAGGATAGCTGAGTGATTGAGAGATTTAACATTTGTGTGACGGTCTGGGATAACCCGTCGGAAGTCGCTGAGTGATCAACAAGGGTTGTTAGATTGCCTGTGCATTGAACTGCTATTGTTCACTTGTTACGTGGTACGTTTCGGCTATTGAAATGTGCGGGTTCACCAAGGCCATTAACCCTTTCCTCAAACGCGACATCCGACGGGTTTTCCTAGACCGCCACACATTTGTCATTTGTTCTTCTGGTACGCTCACAGAGGTGAGCACATGATGGTCCATGGACCATTTCATCATTTAGGTGTACGAAGCCCTGCTTTCGGTGGCAACCAATATCGCAGTGAATCGGAAAGTTAGTGAAGCTATGGATAAGATCGTTTCAAGAAAACGTGGACAATATCACCACTACTCCGAGCTGGACAAAGTCAGAATCGGTCGCTATGCAGCTATAGAAGGAACGGCAAACACTGTACGGAAGTATTCTGCTTCGTTGGGACATCCTGTCAATGAGTCAACTGTCAGGACTTTCAAAAAATTCTATGAAAAATGCCTAGCCGATGGGACCTTTACACCAGAGCAAACTTGTGATGAGCAGGCTGCTGCTGTACCACCACCGCCCAAACGCGGACGCAAAACCCTACTTGGGGACATGGAGGATGATCTCATTGATTGTCTGAAATCTCTTAGGGAAGCTGGTGGTACTGTCAACTCCAGCATTGTTATCGCGATGGCAACTGGCCTAGTGGAAAGTAAGTGCCCGGAGAAACTTGAAAAGAATGGCGGAGACTTAAAGTTTCAAAAAAACTGGGCAAACAAATTGCTCGAACGCCTTGGTTGGACTGGAGTAAGCGCAGAGGTACAACGAGCAAGTGAACAGAACCAGCCGATGTCCCTGCTCTAAAGGAAAGGATGCTCATGAGCCAATTAGGGGAAGTCAGGGAGTTTCATGTACCAAAAGAACTTGTAGTCAATTTGGATCAAACAGGCATCCAGTACATTCCGATTGGGAACTACACCATGGAGGAAACAGGGGCTCATAACGTACCGCTTATGGGACTCGATGATGTGAGATTACTGCTGTTCTTGCTGGAGCCACGGATGGATCATTTCTCCCCTCAGATCATTTTACCAGGACTCACAGATCGTTGCCATCTGAAATTACAATGTACCAGAATGGGTGGAGTGGCCTGAAGGATGGGAGAACTCACAACCAAAAGCATTGGTCAAATGAGTACAGTATGATTTCAGATTTTGACCACATGTTGATTCCCTATCGGAAGAAAGTAATCAGGAAACTGGTACATGTACAGTCATTGACATAAGTTTATCTACACCTACTACCTTGAATATTTCAAATACTACTACTGGGCCAATTTTAACACGGTTTGTACCACATGAAAGTATATAACCTTGGTCATATTTCTGTATCAAAATTTTGGAAATTTGGAAATATCATAATTATGTAATAGCGCAAATAGCGCACACGTGTTTTTATGTTTTGCCGCCAGAGTTGCAGACACGTGACATTGACCTGTCAATCACTCAGCTACATGTATCATGGCGCCCCTCAAGCAGTGAGGTCGATTATGGATTTAGTGCCATAACTTTGTCGTAATTGTATTTCTAAATGGATTACATGAACTGCTTAGTGCTATGGCGGATGAGGTACGATGTGGAGAATAAAGTTGGCATACATGTAGTGTTGGTAAGTTTGCTTCTTTCTACTCAATTACTCTGACGGCCCGCTCTGTTCGCGCTTTCAAATGCATGCGCTACACACTCACCATTCCATTGAAAATGCAGTGTTTTTGAAATCTTACATCAGACCCAACCGCGAATATTTATCCACGCGAAAAGGTACTTTCGGACCCCACCGCTAAATATTTTAGGCCCCAAAATATTTGCGTATACGGTAGACTTTAAAGTAGTTTTATGATTATGGGACCTGGAGACCACCGACACAATTGTCAGAAACAATTGTTCATACTTTCTGACTTCATGTTTTAGACACAACTCCATCAATCATTTCTCTCTTTCTGATCATGTTCTCCTGCACAAACCTCCTGACACTAAGGGTTGAGAGCGACTTGTCCACCTCATATCTCCACAGATTTGGATTGTAATTCTGATTAGAAAAAACAAAGAAAAGGTTGGAGAAAGTAGTCAGATTCACTTGAAGAAAGCAATTTCATCAAAGTTGTTCGTCCAGTTGATTTCCAGTTTTCTAAAGCAAATGAATCAAGACACTGGCAGTGGTGTCAAGGAACCTATACTGTGCTAAATTGCTGTGGAGATTTGAGGCAGGTAATGTTCCACAATGATGCCTGGAGGCTGGAGGTGACGTAAGCACTGTTGTTTTAACATTTTAGAAAGTAAAAAACTTCTGATGAAGTCAAGTAACGTTACACCTAAAGTGAGAAGAGGCTCAATAGACGATATCACTCCAAAAGAGCGCAGCACCGTACGGGTGTCAGCGTCATGACGTCCCGCACGTCCTTCATGATGTCTCGAGTTGAGACGAAAAAAAATCAGATTGTGTCACGACGTCATGATCGCTGAAACAACGGGATTTTTTTTCGAGTCGCGTCCTGGCGTTCAGAATGACATGTGGGGCGTCATGACGCTGACACCCGTAAGGTGCTGCGCTCTTTTGGAATGATAGGGTCTATTCTGAGAATGGCACGTACATGTATGTACGGCAGTGCCCAAGTCCGAGACATGCATGTAGTTGCGATGAAGCCTTGGCCTAGTAAAAAAATTGACCACCTCCAGTCTACCATGTGGATGTTATCTCCTTCTTCATGTTGACATGCGATATAGTCAAGTGTGATTTCCTGGTATGAGGTATTAATTTGAGGTCTTCATAATTCGTGTGGCGGTCTAAGAAAATCCATCTGATGTCGCTGATGATCAACAAAGGCTGTCAGATTGCCCGTGCATTGATCTGCTGCGATTTACCTGTTACATAGTACATTTCAGGTATTGAAATGTGCGGGTTCTCCAAGGCCAACACTTTCCTCAAACGTGACATCCAATGGGTTTTCCTAGACTGCCTTACATTTGATTAGAGCTGCAGAATATTGATCAATTTCAAAATATTAGCTAGTGTTGAGGATGTATTGAGGGCTTGCTTGTATATGTGGAGCTGGCTTTTGTGACCCGGCACAACAAAATGAGTCAGAATGCGCACAGAAGACCAAAGATGGCACCAGGCAACAATTACAGAAATCGACAAAGTCAAATTTCATAATGGGCAGACGATCCTGAAATCAACAAATTGTTGATGTCACCTTGGACATGTTAGGTCTTCTTCTGGGCGCATTCCGACTTATTTTGTTGTGCCAGGTCAAAATTGGCAATTCATCAATGTTGGTTTCCTTACAAATTTTGCTAAGAAAGATGAATGTCATTGCTACAGTGAGTTGCCCATAGACATGATAGAGAGCCAAACTTCATGAGGAAACTGCCGCATGGAGAAGATCAACCTGTCATCTGTTCTTCACACCAGGATGCCACCTTGTCATTTCATGTCATTTGAACGAATCTGTGAACCTGTCTCTTCTGAACCCAACCATGTTTTCTTCGGATGAGCTTAACAACTTCTTTGTGGTAAAATATTCAATCTACATGTACACCGTATCGTGTCACTGTCAGTGTAAAAGAACCAACTCTTGGCCAGGGGAAGCCATGTAATTTGTGATCGAGCATGCTGGTGGCACTTGTATTGTAGCGCCTGACACTGCCTGATGAGACTACTAATCTGAAATCAGCTGGGCCTGTCGTCAATGCTCGCCTTTGAAAAGACAATCATGTACTGTAACTGAAGATTTTACCACACAGACGAGTTGCTATTGGATGGAAACTACCACCATGGATGGACAAGACATTGGACCTGGGCCCAAAAATTGAAGTTGAAGTGAGATACTTATCTTTTATTTTAGACAATACATGTAGATATGTGATGTTCTTTTATGAATAAATTATTATGTTGGCCCTGAAGTTTAGACATGTTAGAAAAAAAATCCATTAATGAAAATGGCAAGTTTTGTCAGTCAGTTCAGTCACTCAATGAAAAATAGCTGTTGTGTCAGTTCAACACTTACCGGGTATGTGTTGGAGATGATGATGGATGCATTACAACTTTGTTTGTCCATGGTGGATGTTAAAGACTATCTTTCTAAAATTCTATTGAGCTGTGATGATCTGTTTTAGGAAAACTGCTGGGTTCTTGAATACCATTTTGTACCATTTTGACACTGTTTCATTTCTACATGTTACCTTGAATGATTGCTATAAAGTATCTTGGAAATGATGGAAAAAACTGGCTTCCATAGTTACACTATCATGAAACAGATCTTCGTAGCTTTTACCAACAGTCAGCAATCTTGAATAGAAATCGAAGGACAGTGTGGGTCACTCTGAGATGCCATGGGTGAATCATACTCAGTAGTCCTTATTGTTCATTTGAAATTGTTGCTGGTGATGGCGTTTGCATATTTCCTCTCATTTGGTCGATGGAACATTACAGATTCACCCTGTAGGCCTTTGTAGACTTTCTCTTCAGGGAAGGTGAAGTATCCACCCACCTTGCCTTCAGTATCACACCTGTGCACAGAAAACTGGCATCAGCCCTTAATACGGAGTTGGTTCAATCTGGTTCAAGGCCAGAAAGTGATAATCGTTGAGTTGGCGGGAATGACTGGGCAAAAAGGTGTTGGATACTTGGTCTTTCCTCTGGTTTCCTTTTCAGCTGCAGATCTGAAGAAGATTGAATGTTGATCGTCGACTTCTCTCCTCTCACATTTTCAGCTAGTCAGTTTTCAGGTTTCAAATTGCAGATACATGTACTCACAATACTCCCCAATTTTGGAATCTAGCAATTTTGCAGGCCTTGCCGTTTGACGGGCGCGATTTTGCATGCACCTCGCAAACAATAGAAATTCAATTGTTTGCGAGGTGCATGCAAAATCGCACCCGTCAAATGGCAAGGCCTGATTTTGTCTCTGAAGTGTATACCGTACATCCATAGAGAGGTCGTCTTCACTTTCAAGTGACTTCCTAACATTCGATTCAGAGTGCAAGCTAGGCAATATTTCTCTATGTTTTGAACAAGTTAACAAGGCCCATAGCATAAAATGTGATCTGAAGTGTTCCATTGTGCCCATCATTTCAAATACCACCGGTATACATGTATGAATTTTTGCAAGACGACGGGGCTCAAAAGGTCTGAAAGTCACTGAGACAAGAAAAAGTGGGACATGAATCAGAAAAAGTCTTTGTGATGATCTGTGCATTTGCAGTGACACCCTCAGATTCTTTTGAGCCCTGTGTCAAACCTTTCCATTGCTTTGCTATCAAAATAGAAGAATCTCGAGACAAATTTTTCTCAAATTCAGAGAAGGAAAATGGAAGATTTTCAGTGCTTCATGAACCACCATCAGGCGAAACTGCATGGACTACCTTGGATAATGCGCTCAAACTTCATTACTTTAAAAATGTGTTCCGTCAGTCATGAATTGGCATGGGCCATTCAAGCAGATTTTCCCAGCTGCACTCCACACTTGTAACTGATAGATTTTGTTCTACTCCACATCTTTGGCTTCGAACTTCTTTGTTTCAGCCTGTGCCATTTTGCTTGCCATCTACGATTTGTTGCCAAGTTTGTGTCCTGGGATTTGAATCATGACGTATGTAGCCGACTACACAAATGTGATGTAAGGAGACATCCTCCCATACCAGGGTTTCGGTCTCGCTCCTCTTCTTACGGTCGCACATGTGTGGTAATAACCCCTGCGAGGGAGGGGAGGGGGATTACTAGGGGAGGGAATTTAGTAGAATTGTAAAAGAGTAGTTGTCAATGTTATATGTCAATGACAAAACGTAGGAATCCACTCAGTCAACACAGTGATGTCCTTTGTCATCATTTGCTCGTGAGTTATCTCCATTGGCTTGGCCCTCAACAATCAGGCTGTTGGTTTTGGTCTGCCATTGTCTGCTGTATTTGTTTTCCGCAATTCCTATGCACAAATACATGTATGCACACAGATGCTATCATTATCAATACCAGTTGGTATTCTTTGGTTCTGGATTGAACCCACTGGCCTACCCAGGGATCAACCCACGACGGACCTCGTTTGTGGCAGGTCCTGTCATACCAGATGTTTCCATTGCACACCCCTGACTCGGAGTCTGACATGAGGTTCAGGGTGCATCTTCTGTATCTACAGATACAGTGTTCTGTGGAGATGGTGAAGTGATCTTTACCGTGCAGGAGATGTGTCCTCCTTGACCTTGGTAATGGTATGACAGAATGAGTAAAGGAATGATTTCTTCTCCTTTCAGTTGGTGATACGAAGTCGAAGGGGCACAATTGGTACTCGTGTTGCTGGTCATTCCATTCGTGTCCGTTCTCCTGTGCGGCACAAATGTCTCGTGTGCGGTCGCGTCTTCCAGCAGAGCTGTACCCTGAACCGACATATGCACATTCATAATGTAGACAAACCGTACAAATGCCCGAAATGTAACAAGACATTCATACATCGATTTCGGCGACACGAACACATAGTTAGTCAGCACGGCGGCGACGGCTTGGATTTGATTGCCGATGAGAATTTCCGCTGTGAAATCTGTGGGAGAGGATTTACACAAAATTATTATTTGGAGAAGCATCAGTCATTGCACGTGGCCGAATTGAACCAGCAGACTCTTGGTTAAATTTCCTGGTTGGAATATTGTTAATTTGTATATTGGAGGCATTTTTCACAGTGAAAGACTTTCCAGAATTCTTGAATCACCTGTCGTGTTGATGCTCGTTTTGAGCTATTTTCTGAAACCCCTGTCCCTTGATGTAGGCTTATACTGCCGAAGTACATGAAGTCCACTTCTTATTTTGCAGCTCATGAGCGACGTCCAAGAACCGTTATATCACACTCTTCCAACCCGTATTGGACGTCCCACCAATCGTGGTAGTGCTCATCTGGCTGCATTACACAAGTGTACAATATGTGGACGCGCTTTCAAACAGCGTTGCACTCTGACACGGCACATGCGAGTCCATACAGGAGAAAAACCGTATAAATGCCCGGTTTGCCCTAAATCGTTCAAGCACCGGTTTATCCGACATGAGCACATGATCAACATCCATGGAAACTTTCTCCAAATCACTGATGAACCGTTCCGATGTGAAATATGTGGGCGGTGCTTCTTTCAGAAAAGTTCTCTTCAGATTCATCGTGCTTCACATGTGTCCAGTGTTTCATGAGTTTGACCTTCAGTACTTAGCAAAATATCGCAGTGACCGTAACTCTGCCAACTTCCAAGGTCTTTACTGCAATGTGTGTTCAAAACATAACAGTTTGTGTGGATACACATAGGTTTTTCTCATCATGGGAAGCATTTCACTCAGTCATGTCAATTTTCAGGTTGCCTGTTGAACATTCTGTTCTTTTAAATTCTTGATCTACATGTACATTCGTTTGAATGTTCAAAAGAAAAACACTGTAAACTCCCATTACAAGAAGTATTTCTTCTTTTACAGCCTCATTTCCGAGTGGAATTATTATCTCCGCTGACGACAATGGCTGGCCCTACGTCCCATTTAAAGCCCTTTCGGTGTCCTGTATGCCAGGTCATGTGCTCCTCTGCCGGGAATCTCAAGACCCACATGAGGCGGCACTCAGGAGAACGTCCTTACAAGTGTCCGATCTGCTCTCGGGCTTTTGCCCGTAAAGATGCAATGAAGACACATATCCGTATTCACACGGGAGAACGCCCGTATGTGTGCCTGTTGTGTGGCAAACGGTTCACCCAGCTCGGGCCCCTGCAGCGCCATCTTATATCGAAGCATCGTACCACTAAGAATGTGAAAGAATTGACTTGAGATATTGCACTAGTATGCCAGGATTTTCATGGCCCATCAGGAGTAGATTTTGCTACTGGTACCTTAGACTAGTGGCTGGTGTCTCGCCATTGATCTGTGTTGCAGTTGTCTTCTTTGGAAGTCTTTCAGATGGATGTGGTACTTGTCTTTTCCTTATTACCTTATTACTCCGACTCGTATCTTCAGGCATATAACTTGAGATGTTTCTTCAAGATTCATGTCTTGGATTTCAAGCTTGAAGACAAATTTGGGTTCAAGCTTGATGATGGACTCCTGTCCGGATTCAAGCTTGAAGATGTCTTGGGGTTCAAGATTGAAGACAAAGTTTGGGTTCAAGCTTGAAGATTTCACTTGTCTGGATTCAAGCTTGAAGATCGAAGTCTGGGGGTTCAAGCTTGAAGACAAAATTTCAGATTCAAGCTTGAAGATTGACTCTCGTCCAGATTCAAGCTTGAAGATCGAAGTCTGGGGCTTCAAGCTTGAAGACAAATTTCAGGTTCAAGTTTGAAGATTGACTCTTGTACGAATTCAAGCTTGAAAATTGAAGTCCTAGGCATGCCAAATTCAAGGTTGAAGATTGAAATCTGGGTATTAAACTTGAATCAGCCTTCTGGGCTTCCGTAAATTTCAGTTCAGGAATTACTGCTGCTATTGTGTCGTAAATTTGAAGGAATCCGTCATATAATGAAGAAGGATATGTATGGTGCAGTTTGCTGAGTGAACATTACCACACTGACTGAACTGCTTGGACTTGATGTGTATTGTGTTTCTTGGAAATTTCTGATTTTTACATAGGTTCTCTTGATAAGATATCCAACATAGAGCACAAAAAACGAGAGAGAAAAATTTGCAAATTTTTGACCTCCTCAGGCACTTTGTCGAGAAAGTGCCTGAGGAAGACCCCTAGAAAGTGCCTGAGGAAGACCTGGTTGGGATCGAAAATTTGCAAAATTTGGAGACGCATTTAGTTATACTATCGATTCTCTTGATAAGGAAATAAATGTGAATGACTATGGCGAACAAGTTGTTTCAACTTTTTACTTACCCAGAATCCCTGTTTCTTCTCCTGCAGGCTGTCTATGCAAGAGTCACAGAGGCCATTCTCACCCCTTTGAACTTGCGTTGCCTGATTTGTGGAGTCGTGGCATCTACCCCTTCCAACTTGAGGGTCCATATGAGACGGCATACAGGAGAGCGACCGTATGGTTGTGAAACGTGCGGTCGCAAGTTTGCCCACTCCAGTGCTTTGAAAGTGCATCAGCGTATTCATTCAGGGGAGCGGCCGTATCTGTGTCAGCCTTGTAATAAAGGATTTACTACCCTTGCTAGTCTCAAACAACATCAGTGGACGATACATAATATAATGCCTCCTCGTACCAAGGAGGATACCTAGCAAGGTACCTGTGTAATCAGGTGTTTCTTAAGCAGGATTCATCATGACTGAAACTCGAAAAAGTAGGCCTACATTTCAAATAAAGTCAAATCTCGTTAGGGATTAGACTGGTAGCCGGTCCTAACAATTTTACATCGGACTTTTGCATGTTAGGACCGGTTGTGCCTATCGCATTCCTGAATCTGATTGGCCGGTGCTGGCGCAGGTGATAAGTAGAGGAACTATTATGTTAACACCTTCGTGATTGGTGGATTTCCTGGGTCAAATGGAGGTCACCTTCTATCTGCATTCCTGTAAGTCGGCCATATTGAAAATCGAATAAATTTACATAAAATTTCCAAGTGACGACACTGGCAGAATTCCTCCAAAAATGGCAGCCAATACTGGTCCTACCAAACATGCCAAACAAGCCACGACTGCAGTGCACAGGTTGGTAGGATCAGGTACTAGGCTAGTAGAGGATGGCCTTCAATGCTTGTCATTCTAACATAAAAGGCTTGATTCTTTCTTCTAGGGCATTTTCAATCTTGGTCGGTATCCTTCTGCAGTCAACATTTGTTTGTGATTAAGTCCATTTATCCTGCTTGTTTCTGTACTTCCAGATTTGGCCCGTCTCTGGATACAAAACTTGGGGAAGATCCAACACCGTCTCGCAAAAAACAATCAAGTGTGATTATTGTGGCAAACATTTTGCTCGAGCATGGAACCTGAAAGTCCATTTGAGACTTCACACTGGTGAAAAGCCATTTAAATGTCAAGTTTGCAGTTGCACTTTTGCGTACAAGTGTAATTTGAAAACACACTTGGCATCTCAGCATGGTCAAATATACGATGTGGATCTTTCAACTGCCCAAAATGTCTGATGACCTTCGCAACTGAAGGTACTTTCCTATAGCATTCAAAGTGGCATGAACACAGGACAAGAATGTCTCAAAAGGTGCTTCAGCTCTGATTGTTCTCTGATCAAATAACTTCAAAATGGGACAAGACACTGAACTGGCTCATCCTCTGTTGTGACTCAATTTTTGTGTTGATTCAGAATAGTATTCCTGATTTGCATTTTCATGTCTATATACATTTCTTTATTTTGCTGAGCTGCTGGAAGAGGCTGCCTAGTGTGCTTTAACTCATATGTCCACAGAGTCCATCCAAAAGACAGCATCCGTCTTCTGTCAAAGTTTTCTCACATCCTATTGTATTGATTGGAAAATATTTGAAGAAAGATTGTTCCCATCGGCCATCTAAAGAATGTTTCTTCAAACTGTTTCCAATTCATGTCCAAGTCTTTTAGAAAACCTCAACCGAGAAAATACTGTCTGCTGAAACCTGGGGGCAGATGAGTTATTTCTATCTCTCCAGAAGGTTTTGTTTGTCTTAAGGCCATGGTGGAACTTGTTCAGTACCGGTATTCAAAAGTTAACTCATTGCTTTGCATTGTCATGAAATTTTTATGAGCTTTTGAACAAAATGAAATGTCTTGCTAGAGCAAGTGTTTGATTGTATTCAAACATGTTCCTGGAAAAACTTTGTCTGGTGCAGATCATTCAAGCATTGAATCTTTCTTTGCAGTCTAGTCAGGCATGTCAGGGTTGAGTCCAAGGTTCATGGGATTGACTTCTGTTCTTGATTCTCTTGCAAGTGCTCAGCCCAACTGAACTTCTGAAGTTGATGGAGACATAACATTCACTCCGAATTTCTTCTTTTACAGTATCCACTCATCTCCAGCATCCCTGTTGTGGATTTTGGTCCAGCTTCCCGCCTTAGGTGCCATTTCTGTGGTCATATCTCAACGACAACAGGAAGTCTGAAAGTTCACATGAGGCGTCACACGGGAGAGCGGCCCTTCATATGCCCGGATTGTGGGCAGTCTTTCGCTCACAAGAGTGCAATGAAGACACACTATCGTATCCACACTGGGGAAAGGCCCTACTGCTGTCAAATTTGTCAGCGGACATTCGTTACTCTTGGTCATATGCGGGCACATCAAGTTTCCAAACACAAAGAACAACTTCAGCAGGCAGTTTAGGCATCGCATCATTTCGAAAGTTGCGTCTTCATTCCCCAACCCTGTTCCTTTGTGACGTGTCGTGTCTGTACAGTCCAGTTGTTTGAGAACCGTTCTTGTACCAGTCATGCTGCCTCGTCGTGTCAGTTTTTCGCACCCTTGTATGCTGACTGATGGTGGCAACTTCAATATCCATTCACCTCTAGCGAAATTAAAATAGGGTCTCAATTCTTGTATTTGCAGGGTAAAACGAAATCTTGCCACGGACCGAATGTTTGTGGATATTGTCGGAGGGTTCTTTCATCCGCTCAGGCCCTTATTGTCCACACCAGGTTGCACACCGGTGAACGTCCTTATAAGTGTTCGGTTTGTGGTCAGACATTCGTCCAAAATGTGTCGCTTCTGTCACATTTAAGAAAGCACCCTGATGTGGTTGATTCTCCATATGCTTGTTCTGATTGTGATGCTAAGTTTTCGCAATTTAGGGAACTGCGACGTCATAAATTATTGAAGCATCAGAAATGCCCATTAGTTTGAAGATGTGTAAATCTGATGTCACCGTGGTTGTGTTCTGGATTTGAAGATGTGTAAATCTGAGATCACCGTGGTTGTGTTCTGGATTTGAAGATGTGTAAATCTGAGATCACCGTGGTTCTGTTCTGGATTTGAAGATGTGTAAATCTGAGATCACCGTAATTATGTTCTGGGTTGAAGATGTGTTAAATTGAGATTTTAGATGAAGATGTGTAAGAGCTCTCCACTTGAAAATGTTGAAACATGGAATCATATGAAAAAAGACTAGTAAATGCTTTTACTTGAATATTGCAACAAAAATGCACTAGGCTACGCTGCATGTACAAATCGGACGTAAAAGCATTTGCTCGTCTTTATTCATATGACCTATGATCACGATAATCTCAAACACATCTTTATCTGAACACAATCTTTGGTGATCTTGGAGATTTGTTGGCTTAATCATTTATCTGACATCACTGTGATCGTGTTTCAGATGAAGATGTCGAAATCTGAGATCATTTTTCAGATCAGATGAAGATCATGAATTTTGTTTATGTATTTCCTAGCATGTAAATATTTATGTCAGTCTAGATGGCAGATGGAATGGTCAATATTAAACAGTTAAAAGATTGAAGTATGATTTAACCACGTTAGTTGGGGTTATTCATTTTATCGTGTCCTCTGCTGTGTCTTTGCATTACCTTTACCATGCTGTAGCCTGCATATTCAATATGATTTCGAGCAGAAAGGACTTGTTACAAAACTGGACATGGGGGGAAAATGGCAACTGGGTGAAGGGGCAGAAAGAGAAGTGCAGAAATCCAACCTGCATGCATTTATTACTTGACAGCAAAATTTTCAAGACAGATTCTAGTAGCATAAGCTACCTCTACTTTACCATGAGAGTGCTTTCATCGATGACACTAGATGCCAGTGGTGGTGGCTGCAGCTCAACAGAATTCCTCCTTTTTATCTTGCAGTTGCTGGCAGACAAAAAGCGACTGGTCAGCTCTTGTGCACAACATGACGGAACATTCAAGTGCTGTGTGTGCGCAGTTATTCTTGCACATCGAAACAGTTTGTTGCAGCATATACGACGTCATACCGGTGAACGCCCTTTTGCGTGTCCGTTTTGTCCAAAACGTTTTAGGCAGATAACCAACGTGAATCGCCATAGGGTGTCTTTCCACAGTTTTACTTGTCAATGCTGCGGGAAATTTTTCACACAGAGAGAAGACTGGTTACGTCATGAACTTCTTGGATGTAAAAACCAAAGTCATGATGATGTTCATGGTCTTGCCAACAGTTCTGTCTCCTCCTAACACAGTCTCTGAATGTGTGGGAAGCTGTTGATCCATTGCAAAATTCCTGTGCAAATTCTCAACCTTGTGTTAATGACAAAATTGCCGTATCACCACTATTTGTGTCCATGTACTTAACACTTTTGACCGCCAAAAATGGAAATTTCCGTCTTTTGGTGTTTTCTGCATAGCACTATTGATGGCAGCGCCATGAACAACTGTAGAAAATTTCGTGAGGATTGTTCAAATGGTTTTGGAGTAACATCACTTTGACATGTTTGAAATGTCTGTTTTTACTGGAGAATGCATTACACAAAATGGCCGCTAGTGCATTTTCTAGTGCTTTTTTGTGATATTCATGGAAAAGGGAGGAAAATGGCCCTATTTGCAGAATTTTTTCACATAAAGTTGCATACTGTTAGTATCAAAATGAAGCTGACAACTTCCTTCTTGGTATATTTTAGTTGGAGTTAAATCCCCTTCCAGTAATTGAGATGCCTTGTACATGTACTAAAGTTAGGTAAATGTTGAAAAAGTCTGGTGGTGAAAGTGCATGGGTTGCCTCTGTGATCTGTTGGTTGGTGTTTTCAAAGCAGGGATGCAAATCCTCCGGATTTATCCGGAATTCCGGATTTTTCGCGGCATGAAAAACCATTCCGGAATTCGTCTGCTACAACTGTGCGATGCATGCGCCACCTATCCAAAAACTCCGGAATTTCTGTTACAATACATCTATGCATCATAAACCTCTGCTACCTTAGGATCGTCGCCATATTGGCCGCATCACTTTCTCTTACACTTAGTTACACATCAATGTATTGGAAGCCTGTTCACCCAAATAGAAATTCATCCGCCGCATCGTAGCAGAGGTTTTTACTTCGCGCATGCGCACTTTCTACATTACAAATGGCGGCTCTCATCTTGTCTGTTGCAATGTTGTGCTTGACATTAAGGCTTAAGGAATTAAACCCGAGGCGGAGGGTCTTGGTTGCGACACCAAACCCGCGAGGGTGGAGCTAAAATGTAGTCCAAACCCGAGGCGCTTCGCCGAGGGTTTGGACGGAATTTTTGCTCCACCCGAGCGGGTTTGGTGTCGCAACCAAGACCGGAAGCCGAGGGTTTAATTTCTATTCTAAAATACCTCAAACTAAACATAGTATACATAGGTTCAGTGCAGTTTGATTGCAATTAATAGGCCTAAGATGTCAGGGAGGACGCTCCGTCGATGACGCGACATCAGTGAATCACGCAATGTGTGTACAAACCTGTACATCGTGCCTACATCGTGTACATCTGTGTGCAGCGCTAGCAGCAAGCTGCAGGAGTCGAAATGAGGTCGCAGGGCGCTTTCTTCAACGGATTATCCGCAGGAAATGTACCTAATGGTACAAACCCTCGTTGGGATAGGTCACTGAGTATCCACCTGGCCGACATTTGCTGCACTACCTCGCTGAATGCTCGAAGCGAGAAATGTTGGACGCACGCCATTACACTGAGCGGGTCTTGGTTGTGTCACCCAGACCCGCTGCATTCAGAATGAGGCTAATGCATTATCCATTTGAAACATACGCACGAGATACCAAGGTATTTTAGAATGTATTGCCATGATTCCCGTCATGATTCTGATTTATATTGGTCTTCATCTGTCATGCAGAACATTTTAGGTCGTAAAGCAAACATCAAGGAGGTAGATCGTGGAGTTAAAAATAAATTTAAGTGGAAGTGGCTTGAGGAAACTGACGAAAACGGTGAATATGTATTGGATTAGGCCTATGTGCGGAAGATAAATGAACCAGGTCGCCTAAAATGTCTAAAATAATGTGTACTGCCCTTCCTTGGGGTTGTAAAAAAGTTCTGTATTTTTGGAAAAATCTGAGTTGCATCCCTGTCAAAGAGGGGCAACTGGTCGTCCATCAGATGGTGATGGTTTGTCATTTTGCCAATCCTTGCTTCATTGCAGGTGGGCTTGTGTATGCATTATCTGAGAGTAACTCCTCTCTCTTCAACCCAGTTCTCCCCAAAACGTTCTAATTTGGTGTCTTGTGTTTTCTTGTAGTTTCACGGAAGGATTGGTCGGCATGTTGAAGATTCGAACCTTTTGCCAGGCATCCCTCGGGTCGAAATGATCAAATGTGAGATATGTCAGCAGGTCTCGTCAAGTCGCGTTTCCCACAAACGACACATGATCAGCCACACTGGGGAGTTTGTCTGCTCAGAGTGTGGGAAACACTTTTTAACAAAACAGAATCTTAGCGTTCACATGCGAATTCATCAGGCAGATAAACCATTCAAGTGTGTCCTGTGCGGCAAGCAGTTCACTCAGAAAATTCATTTGAATGGTCATATGGTGAAGCATGTCAGTGGTAATGATAAACGATGAAATGAGGGATCTACGCTTGCTTTTTGATGTGGTAATCCCTGCTTGTTGTTCCCATGCAGTTTCAAGAAATTACAGGCCAGTTGGTGGTTAACCCAATAGAGCCCATGCCGCCACAAACCACCCTGCTGTGAGCAGCCTAGAAGACCACGCCCACTTTGACAAAAAAACATCACATCTAATGAAGATATCAAAATCATCAGTTACTTCCGGGAGCACCACAAACCGCCATGTCGCCAGATGCCAATACCACCATAAACCGCCTTGACTCATCTTTCTATTCAACACAATGGGATTTTGTGGCAGTTCAGGGCAGTGTGAGCTACAGATGGAAAATGCAAAAGAATAGGCGACACTATTGGGTTACTGTAAAGCAAGAAAATTTCGCGTGCAGGAAATTTTCGCGAATTTCGCGAGAGTGTATGAGTCGCGAAAATTTCCTGTCGCGAATATAAATACAGGCAAGTGATAAATATGGTCCGTGAAAGAAAACTGAAAAAAAAATGGCAGAGACTCGCGAAAATATCCTGCAGCGAATATGTCTATAAAGCTTGATTCGCGAAAATTTCCAGCCGCGAAATTATCTTGCTTTACCATGTTTACAGTAAACCTGGCACAGCCTGCTTGGCCTTCAGAAGGAGCGATCATTCAGGGCGAGGAAGTTGGAAGATCAATTCCAAGGACGAAATTGTGAAACCATCCTTAAATGATTTTATGAATTTAATAGATTTTATTTCTAAGAAATGTCGTAGCTCCAAACTGTAGGAATCCAGCCATTTGATACTTTCTAATCTGCTCTTCTGTTATTTTCTTGTAGTTCCGAGGAATGACAAATCGGCAGATTGAAGGTGCAAGCTTCCTTTTTGACCTCCCACGCACTGAGCTGATACAATGTGAATTATGCCCATATGTGTCAACAAGTCGCTCTGCACATGACCGTCACATGGTCAGCCACACTGGGGAGTTCGTCTGCTCGGTCTGTGAGAGACACTTCTCTTCAAACGGCAATCTGAAGATTCATATGCGACTGCATCAGAAGGAAAGACCGTTCAAATGTGAAGTCTGTGGGAAGGAATTTAATCAGAATATTCAGTTGAAGAAGCATTTGATTAAACATCATTGAAAATAGGCCCTTTGCACATGTTGATGGTGATGGCAGGCGAATTCTGACATGTCTGACCTTCTTCTTTAGCTCACTGGGGTGAGCTATTACGATGGTGCAGCGTCCGTCGTCCGTCGTCGTCGTCCGTCGTCGTTGTCCGTTAGCAGGGCACGTTTCAGAAAACACACTTGGCATCTCAGCATGGTCAAATATACGATGTGGATCTTTCAACTGCCCAAAATGTCTGATGACCTTCGCAACTGAAGGTACATGTACTTTCCTACAGCATTCAAAGTGGCATGAACACAGGATAAGAATGTCTCAAAAGATGCTTTAGCTCGGATGTTCTCTGATCAAAAAACTTCAAAATGGGACGACACTGAACTGACTCATCCTCTGTTGTGACTCGATTTTTGTGTTGATTCAGAATAGTATTCCTGATTTGCATTTCCATGTCTATATACACATTTATTTATTTTGCTGAGCTGCTGGCAGAAGCTGCCTAGTGTGCTTTAACTCAGAGTCCATCCAAAAGACAGCATCTTCTGTCAGAGTTTTCTCACATCCTGTGGTATTGATTGGATTTGAAGAAAGATTGTTCCCATCGGCCATCTAAAGAATGTTTCTTCAAATTGTTTCCAATTCATGTCCAAGTCTTTTAGAAAACCTCAACCGAGAAGATACTGTCTGCTGAAACCTGGGGGCAGATGAGTTATTTCTATCTCTCCAGAAGGTTTTGTTTGTCTTTAGGTCATGGTGGAACTTGTTCAGTACCGGTATTCAAAAGTTAACTCATTGCTTTGCATTTTGTCATGAAATTTTTATGAGCTTTTGAACAAAATGAAATGTCTTCTTGCTACAGCAAGTGTTTGATTGTACTCAAAAATATTCCTGGAAAAAAAGGACTTCATCTGGTGCAGATCATTCAAGCATTGAATCTTTCTTTGCAGTCTAGTCAGGGTTGAGTCCAAGGTTCATGGGAATAGACAAATCCCAAATTCCCAGATCTGCGCACTTCCATCGAAATCGTAAACACAACCTCGTCCTGAAACCAGCTGACATGACGCAATCCACGATTCAGCAATGGTGGACTCTGCGTCATGTCATTCAGCTTCAGACCGAGGTTCTGTTTACGATTTCGGCGGAAGTGCGCAGGTCTTTCTCGTTTACGTCAATTTGGGATTTGTCTATGGCTTCTGTTCTTGATTCTCTTTCAAGTGCTCAGCCCGGCTGAACTTCTGAAGTTGATGGAAACAGAACATTCATTCCTCCTAATTTCTTCTTTTACAGTATCAACTCATCTCCAGCATCCCTGTTGTGGATTTTGGTCCAGCTTCCCGCCTTAGGTGCCATTTCTGTGGTCATATCTCAACGACAACAGGAAGTCTGAAAGTTCACATGAGGCGTCACACGGGAGAGCGGCCCTTCATATGCCCAGATTGTGGGCAGTCTTTCGCTCACAAGAGTGCAATGAAGACACACTATCGTATCCACACTGGGGAAAGGCCCTACTGCTGTCAAATTTGTCAGCGGACTTTTGTTACTCTTGGTCATATGCGGGCACATCAAGTTTCCAAACACAAAGAACAACTTCAGCAGGCAGTTTAGGCATCGCGTCATTTCGAAAGTTGCGTCTTCATTCCCCAAGTCTGTTCCTTTGTGACGTGTCGTGTCTGTGCAGTCCAGTTCAATTTCCATTCACCTCTAGCGAAATTAAAATAGGGTCTCAATTCTTGTATTTGCAGGGTAAAACGAAATCTTGCCACGGACCGAATGTTTGTGGATATTGTCGGAGGGTTCTTTCATCCGCTCAGGCCCTTATTGTCCACACCAGGTTGCACACCGGTGAACGTCCTTATAAGTGTTCGGTTTGTGGTCAGACATTCGTCCAAAATGTGTCGCTTCTGTCACATTTAAGAAAGCACCCTGATGTGGTTGATTCTCCATATGCTTGTTCTGATTGTGATGCTAAGTTTTCGCAATTTAGGGAACTGCGACGTCATAAATTATTGAAGCATCAGAAATGCCCATTAGTTTGAAGATGTGTAAATCTGAGATCACCGTGTTTGTGTTCAGGATTGAAGATGTGTAAATCTGAGATTACCGTGGTTGTGTTCTGGATTTGAAGATGTGTAAATCTGAGATCACCATGATTATGTTCTGGATTGAATATTTGTTAAATTGAGATTTTAGATGAAGATGTGAAAGTGCTCTCGGCTTGAACATGTTGAAACATGGAATCATATGAAAAAAGACTAGTAAATGCTTTTACTTGAATTTTGCAACACAAATGCACTAGGTTAAGCTGCATGTACAATTCGGACGTAAAAGCATTTGCTAGTCTTTATTCATATGACCTATGATCACGATAATCTCAAACACATCTTTATCTGAACACAATCTTTGGTGATCTTGGAGATTTGGTGGCTTAATCATTTATCTGACATCACTGTGATCGTGTTTCAGATGAAGATGTCGAAATCTGATATCATTTTTCAGATCAGATGAAGATCATAAATTTTGTAATGTTTAAATGTATTTCCTAGCATGTAAATATTTATGTCAGTCTAGATGGCAGATGGAATGGTCAATATTAAACAGTTAAAAGATTGAAGTATGATTTAACCACGTTAGTTGGGGTTATTCATTTTATCGTGTCCTCTGCTATGTCTTTGCATTACCTTTACCATGCTGTAGCATGCATATTTAATATGATTTCGAGAAGAAAGGACTTGTTACAAAACTGGACATGGGGGAAAATGGCAACTGGGTGAAGGGGCAGAAAGAGAAGTGCAGAAATCCAACCTGCATGCATTTACACAAAAACTGTATTACTTGACAGCAAAATTTTCAAGACAGATTCTAGTAGCATAAGCTACCTCTACTTTACCATGAGAGTGCTTTCATCGATGACACTAAAGATGCCAGTGGTGGTGGCTGCAGCTCAACAGAATTCCTCCTTTTTATCTTGCAGTTGCTGGCAGACAAAAAGCGACTGGTCAGCTCTTGTGTACAACATGACGGAACATTCAAGTGCTGTGTGTGCGGAGTTATTCTTGCACATCGAAACAGTTTGTTGCAACATATACGACGTCATACCGGTGAACGCCCTTTTGCGTGTCCGTTTTGTCCAAAACGTTTTAGGCAGATAACCAACGTGAATCGCCATAGGGTGTCTTTCCACAGTTTTACTTGTCAATGCTGCGGGAAATTTTTCACACAGAGAGAAGACTGGTTACGTCATGAACTTCTTAGATGTCGAAACCAAAGTCATGATGGTGTTCATGGTCTTGCCAACAGCTCTGTCTCCTCCTAACGCAGCCCCTGGTCTTGGAAGTTGTTTATCCATTGCTAAAATCTGGTGCAAATTTTCTCAACTTGCATTTGACAATGTTTGACAAAATTGCCGTATCACCACTATGTGTGTCCATGTAATAACACTTTGACCGCCAAAAATGGAAATTTCCGTCTTTTGGTGTTTTCTGCATAGCACTGTTGATGGCAGCGCCATGAACAACTGTAGACAATTTCGGGAGGTTTTGTTCAAATGGTTTTGGAGTAACATCACTTTGAAATGTCTGTTTTTACTAGAGAATGCATTACACAAAATGGCCGCTAGTGCATTTTCTAGTGCTTTTTTGTGATATTCATGGAAAAGCGAGAAAAATGGCCCTATTTACAGATTTTTTTTCACATAAAGTTGCATACTGGTAGTATCGAAATGAAGCTGACATTGACTTCCTTCTTGGTATATTTTAGTTGGAGTTAAATCCCCTTCCAGTAATTGAGATGCCTTGTATTAAAGTCAGGTAAATGTTGAACACGTCTGGTGGTGAAAGTGGGTTGCCTCTGTGATCTGTTGGTTGGTGTTTTCAAAGAGGGGCAACTGGTCGTCCATCAGATGGTGATGGTTTGTCATTTTGCCAATCCTTGCTTCATAGGCTTTCATAGGCTATCCTTAGGCTTGTGTATGCATTATCTGAGAGTAACTCCTCTCTCTTCAACCCAGTTCTCCCCAAAACGTTCTAATTTGGTGTCTTGTGTTTTCTTGTAGTTTCACGGAAGGATTGGTCGGCATGTTGAAGATTCGAACCTTTTGCCAGGCATCCCTCGGGTCAAAATCATCAAATGTGAGATATGTCAGCAGGTCTCGTCAAGTCGCATTTCCCACAAACGACACATGATCAGCCACACTGGGGAGTTCGTCTGCTCAGAGTGTGGGAAACACTTTTTAACAAAACAGAATCTTAGTGTTCACATGCGAATTCATCAGGAAGATAAACCATTCAAGTGTGTCCTGTGCGGCAAGCAGTTCACCCAGAAAGTTCATTTGAATGGTCATATGGTGAAGCATGTCAGTGGTAATGCTAAACAATGAAATGAGGGATCTACGCTTGCTTTTTGATGTGGTAATCCCTGCTTGTTGTTCCCATGCAGTTTCAAGAAATTACAGGCCAGTTGGTGGTTAACCCAGTAGAGTCCATGCCGCCACAAACCACCCTGCTGTGAGCAGCCTAGAAGACCACGCCCACTTTGACAAAAAAACATCACATCTAATGAAGATATCAAAATCATCAGCTACTTCGGGAGCGCCACAAACCGCCATGTCGCCAGATGCCAATACCACCATAAACCGCCTTGACTCATCTTTCTATTCAACACAATGTAGTGGGATTTTGTGGCAGTTCAGGGCAGTGTGAGCTACAGATGGAAAATGCAAAAGAATAGGCGACACTATTGGGTTACTGTAAAGCAAGAAAATTTCGCGTGCAGGAAATTTTCGCGAATTTCACGAGAGTGTATGAGTCGCGAAAATTTCCTGTCGCGAATATAAATACAGGCAAGTGATAAATATGGTCCGTGAAAGAAAACTGAAAAAAATGGCAGAGACTCGCGAAAATATCCTGCAGTGAATATGTCTATAAATCTTGATTCGCGAAAATTTCCAGCCGCGAAATTATCTTGCTTTACAGTAAACCTGGCACAGCCTGCTTGGCCTTCAGAAGGAGCGATCATTCAGGGCGAGGAAGTTGGAAGATCAATTCCAAGGACGAAATTGTGAAACCATCCTTA